>JACSYO010000249.1:3190000-3295000 GCA_016806645.1 Ophiodon elongatus | reverse complement strand
TGCATGCACGCATTTTGTGGTTAACTCTTGTAAATAATGAGTCATTTGGAGTTGTCAAAAGCAACAGCAGGAAGCCACAGTTCACCTTCACTGATTGTAACGCTGATTTAATGCTGGATAAGCTCAGATTCCACCAGAAGGCTGCCAAATCCTGGGTCGAATGCAAAATCGTGTCCACTCTGCCAACTTATCTTTTTGCGGGGAAAAAAACGTAACTCAGCATAAATAAACAGCGGATAATTGATCATAAAATGGGGTTTATTCCAATTTTCTAAAGTTATTCTTTCACGTTTGTTGAATGTATAACTTTATTTAAGCAGAAAAGTACCTCACTGAGATTAAACATCTCTTTCACAATGTCCTGGCCAAGTTATTCAATTCAATCAACTATCTTTGAGTTGATAAAAACTAAATCAGCCTCCCAAGAAATGCCTGCACCATTCTCAGAATTCACGAAAGGCAAAATACAATTAAATACAAACACATGCCTGGAGGTCTCGAGTGTGCTCGGTATTTCACACTTAATGGCACGTCGCAGACGAGTGCAGCCCGTCTTAGTTACAGTCTTTGAACCTCCACGACGCACCCAACGCATCATTAGGCACGAGCCATAGAAAAGGGGCGAATCTGTTTTTAATGGAGCTGAATGGCACACAAGTTGATCATATCTTTTTTTTCTGCCACAGCTTTGTTCCACTCGATCGCACTCCCCTTCCCCTCGCACAACCTCCAGCTGGCTACGGGAGGACGACAGCGGAGACATATACAGTAACATCAGTCCTGTGATTCCTTGTGAACTCTTCCCCCGGCCCACAGTCCTGTCTTTGTCTCCCAGCATGCACACTCGGACACCACGGTCAGTTACCAGGGTTTTACATCTTCCTTTTCCTTCACAGCCGAGCGGATTTCAAGAGCGTGTGTGTGTATAGTCTGCTAGACTTTTATCACGGCTCCAGTTATGTCAGCGGAGATTTGACTTCCAAATGTCCTCACCCTCCTTCCCTGTGCTATGATTTGAATAATTCCATCCGGGTCTCAATGACACCATTCAGGTGGAGGTTTACAGGACGTCAATGAAGTGAATGGGGCACCTGGAAAAAAGGAGAAGTCGGCTTGCAAATGTGGCCGGAATAAGACAAGAAATACTCAACTATGGAAATATATTTGCCTGTTGCATTTTTTTGTGTGTGAGTGCAATGTGTGTGTAAAAAAAAAAGGGGGACTATTCGGCTGTTGTATCTATTGTACCTATTGTAAAAGAAATATATAAAATGTGGACGCATGTGTGATTACAGACATGCATCCACATGTGCATGCACCCTCCCAAAACACACACACACACACACGCATGCACGTAATTGCCACCATCTCTCTCACACACACACACACACACACACACACACACACACACACACACACACACACACACACACACACACACACACACACACTAAATGCGATGTGGTATAGTGAGCTGTCAGACCGCACTAATTCCTCTTTTTATGTGCGTCTGTCCCACTGTGTAGCAGAGGGATCAGGGTTGCCTTTCAGGATAACAACTGAAGCCCTAAGCTCTTAGTGTGTGCGTGTGCGTGTGTGTATCTGGGGGAACAACAATTGGCCGCTAAGCTGCAAAGAGCCTCGCAGCCACGGCGTCGCCAACAAATATCCACTGGCTGTCAACGGCGGACCGACTCCGTGTGTGTGTGCGTGTGTGTGTGCATGTGGCTGTGTGTGTGTGTGTGTGTGTGTGCGCGTGTGGCTGTGTGTGCGCGTGCAGATGAGCCAACTTCCTGTGGTGGATTGGAGTTAAGTGCTGCTATTAGACTTAGGCCTCCAGTCGGGCTTCATTGTCTGAGGGGGAAGAGAGACTCGATTATGCCGACAGAAACACACACACACACACACACACACACACACGTGTGCAGGAACACACACGCATATGTGAATGTGAACATTAGCGCACATGCACGCCCACAGGTCCACTTTCTAAAAGTTTTCAACATGTGCAAAGGCGGCCTTTGTATGCTGCGCACACACACACACACACACACACACACACACACACACACACACTCTCTCCATCTCCTCACCCTCGCTAAACTTTTATGACAGACACACTCTCTGGAGCCTCTCCCGCTCCCTCTGCCTTCCTGGAAGCCGTAATCTTCCTCCTTTGAGGCATAACAGTAGTTCAGCTGTCACTGAGACTGAACCGGGGTTGCGTACGATTCTTTTTTTTTTTTTTAACTCCAGGCCGTGGCCCCGTAATTCACCTCGCGAAGCTATGCACTCTCCCAAAGCTGCAGCAGAGGTGACCGTGTTTCCTCCCCTGCGCTATAAAAAGTGTATGAAAGTCCAAAAAAAGGGCCAAAAGTCGTAATATAACAGAAGGTTTTAGACGTTTCAGCACTTGGGATTTGCCGCTTGAGGTTTATGCAGCAGTGTCGGTTGTCACTTTTACCATATTCTGAAATAAAACTTTTTTTTAAATGTACTTCGACTGACTACATAGTGAGAGTAGCAGAGGACAAAGTGAATGGAAAGTAAAACCACAGTCAGGTGGTGGTGGTAAGGAGTGGGGGGGGGGTGAGCTTCAGCCTCCAGCTCTAGATGTGTGCATCTCTCGCCGCCCACGTCGGAAAAAACAGAAAGGAAAGTTCAGCTTCTGAGAAAACGTTTTTCACCGGTAGAGACGATTAAGGCTTGTGTGCGTTTTTTTTCTTCTTTTCTTTCACACCTACGTTCTGTGGCCTCTCTTCGCCGCCATGTTGGCGTGTTCAGCTGATTCTCCTGCAATGAGCCGCAACCAATATGAGCGATTGGAAAAGCCTGAGAGAGTCGAATGAAATCTATGAAAAGTTTTGGGCATCATGCCTGCCTCTCCCTCTCTCTCTCTCTCTCTCTCTCTCTCTCTCTCTCTAACTCTCTCTCTCTCTCTCTCTCTCTCTCTCTAACTCTCTCTCTCTGGACACGGTTCTTCTCGGGCTGATGATGGAGGTTGCGTGACTCAAAGACGGCCTCAGCTGTCTCATCACCGTCGAACATGAGGAACACAGGGGCAAAGTCCATGCACTTTTCCGGAAGACGACTTCCCGGCAATGAAAGGAGATTACTCGCTTTGATGATTGTTCTCTAAGAACTGTGGTGAACCATAAATGTCTTCATTTTCTTTGGGTGAAGTTAAATGACTTCTCAGTAATGTAGGTTACATTACTGTATTTTACAGTAGGAGTCATTTGCACATCAGTGGAGAAAGTAACTTGTATTTTAACTATAATGCAGCTGGTGTGCACACTTCAACGTGTTTTTCTTCAAAACAGCATCAAACTACAAACTTTGTGTGCCTGTACTAAAAATTGACGCTCCCCATGAGAACACTAAAGGAAAGGGCGCCGTCACTGCAGGAAAAAAGAAATAAAACTTGAGTTATTTCTTCTTGGTAATTCCAAGTTTAAGCAAATAATATACAAATACAAGACAAAAAAAATATTTTGCTCGACCTTAAAGTCCCTACATGTACACCACACTCATTCATAGTACTTTTCAAGTACTGGTATAGTCGAGTATTTCAAAATTGACAAGACTTTTATTCCATTGTAGTACTACATTGTGAGTTAAGAAGTTTTGCGTGTATGAACTAGATTATGATGCAACAGGGTACCAGTGTTACCTACTTGGCCCTACGAGTGTGTCTAATTACGTGCTACATATTTCATCCCTTTAAAATCTTTACATTTCTAACAGTTGTCATGCTTTCACAGGGTGGCACACATCCCCCCCCCCACCCCCATAGTGCTGTTTGATTGCTTAAGCCTGGCCGTCAGACAGACAGACAATGCGTCCATGAAGAATAGCTCCGCTTCCTTCCTGTCTTCCTGTGCTGCGTTCTGCCTTGCTGAGCAGGGTGAATAGGCCGCTCTTCCCCACAGCCGCCATGAGCCGCGGGGGCCACGGCGGCTAAAACCAACAAAGAGAGCCGTTCTGGGGCCCCCCCCCCCTCCTCCTCCTCCTCCTCCCTGCTGCCAAATCACTGGGACAGCCGGGGGTAAACAATCTCTCTCCATGTATCTTGCTTGTGTCCTTTCCTGCCCTAATTCTCACCTATTTCTTGATCAGTTTATTGGTCGAATAAGTCCGTGCACGCATTAACATTTCTAGTAGATGACAAAAGTTATTTCTAGAGAAACATATTCCCGATTTAAGATCAGCCCAAGAAGTTGTACTTTTTACCGAAAGAGATGCACAGAACGCTGCCAATAAACTCTCTGGGATCCAAAGCGAGCACAGGGGGAACTGAAATGACCTGAGGAAGTCCTACGAGAGCCCTTATGGTCCAAAAACATTTGCCACAGGGCATTTAGCTCACCAACTTGAAAGGGAGACCAAAGTTGTCGCAGTAAAGAGGAAACCGCTGCTCCTGGTGGAATGGGATCAATGTGCGGAGACCTGATGAGCTCTGAGGAGAAGGAAACGTCCTTTTTGAAAATACACCGCATGTCCCAGCAGCTCATTTTTATTTATTTTTTCCCAACACATCCAACTGATCGCCCTCCCCACCTCCCACCCCCAACAAGACAACCATGTCCCTATGGGAATACCAAGTAGGAGCAGGTAGCCGAGAGGAGCGTTGGGGAGCCAAAATGACCCCCCGACTATTGAAAACAGGATGAATGCATGCCGGGCTGAATACGGGGGTAAACTGTTAGCTCTTTGTCATTCAAAGTGATGCTTTTAACCCTTCGCGGTCCCTCTTCCTAACAACCCACCTCCTCCACACCCGCCCCTTCCCTCTTCATTCACAGCTGAGACAATGGAGGGAGAGAGAGGAGGCCTGCGACTGGAGCTATAATAAAAAAAAATAAAAAAAATAACTAAAAACACAAGATCAAGTCTCCCCTTTCTGTCCCTAATGGGATTCCGCCCGTTATGTTTCCACGTCCTCCTCCGCGACGCTGCGAAAATAGGTGAAAGTTGATAATTATGTAAAGCACCCCCCCCACAGTCAGTCAAAGGCTCGGGATGAATAACAAACAAGTGAGCGCAGGTTGGGCCTCGGCGCGTCAATCACGGCTCTGAATGCATACCGTGCCGCAAACACGTCCGTATGCTGTCAACAAGTGTCAGGGGCTTATGTTTCAGGCTTATGTTTCGCCTGCAGGGACATTCAAGACCGAGGAATTTCTGAACAAACCTTTGATAAAAAAAAAGAAAAAAAAAAAGGAGAAAAAAAAGGGGCTAGTATCCGCAGGATACCGAGGAACGTGTATGAAATGAACTTGAAGCTGAGCCAGAGTGTAAAAATAAAATAGGTAGGTTGCTGGATTTATAAGACGAGAAAGATAGATCATTTTAATCATTTACAAGAGTGATTTTCTGGATGTCCACACGAGCACCGTCCTGTACACGTGGCTTTACCAGAGCCAGATGTTTTGCTTTAAGGAGGGCCCGAGGTGAGCGGTAACACGTCCCCGTGTGATTTCTGCGGACGCTGCGGAGCGGCTTCATGACGGCTCTACGCGAGGTGCCCGTGTAAAAGGTTCAGTTACAAAAATGAAAAAAAAAAAAAAAAAACTGCGCTTCCGTCTGGGGAAGTGTCGAGACAACGTTCAGATGGTGGTGTAAAAAGTGTGACCCAAAGAACAACACAATGCAGAAAGAAAAACAGGAACAAATACTCGTCAGACTTCAAGGTTGTTTAATTTCAAACGTTAATATAGTTGTTTTCTAATTCATAGTGAACTATTCATCCAGCTTTGACACTCCTACAGGTCACCTACAGAGTAGCCCCCGTAAGAGGTGACGCATGAACAATGCTTTCTCAAAATAAATATTTTTCATTATAAAATAATAAACCTTCAAATAAATATATATATTTTTTAACTTTACACTAAGCAATGTTGGAATTAGAAAATAAAATTTTCATATATGGTCACTGTACAATTTACAAGCAGAATGGATAAGATTTTTCCTTTGTAAATTACATGAAATGATTGATATACATTCCAGTGAATGTACAAAAACATTGTATGAATGAAGTCGACTGATTCATAGAAATGTGGATTCATCAAGGTGCCTCTGGTATGGCAGAAAAACTTTTCACAGTTGAAGTATTATTATATGTACAAAAATAAAACATCTGTCAAACTCATTTTCTAATGTACATACCCTTTGCATTCACTACTTTACATAAAGTTAGTAACAGGAGTCTGTTCTTAGCATATAAGTTGTATTAAAGGTTAAAAAAAGGCTATCCATTTGGACTCTCGTAGCAACAACACGATATCTGGGCACTTGAGTGAAGGAAATTATTTGTCAGGACAAACCAGTATTGAATGTGTCTTCATACCTTTTATCACGTGAAGCGCTTATTTTGGTTTACCTTCCAACTGAAACTCGTAATGCTAAGGTGAGTGACTGCACCTCCTTTTGTGGTCATATTTTCTGTCAGCCAGCCTTGAAAGTTGACGACTGAAGGCAAACCGCGACCATAACTCTGCCCAGATGTGGAGGGGCATGAAGATCTACACGGAAAACAAGCATCATTAGCGCTCTAATCAAACCCTTCAACTACAGAACTACAGGGCCGTCTATCAGTCCAGTCACCGGGGAAGTCTTCCCATTCCCCGGCGCGTCAACGTCCCCCATCACCACCACCACCTTGTCATCGTCTACGTCGGCTTGCAAGCATTCTCACAGTGGACCGAGCTTGTGTTCTTGCACCGACAGCCGGGTCGCGTGACTCGGTCATAGCAGCTCTGGCACGCGGCGACACACCCTTTAGCCGGGAGGTAGCACAGGAGACAGGGGAAGAGCAGGGAGAGGAGCGACACGGAGGTCCAGCGGACGCAGCAGTGCGACTGCGTGCACGAGAAGGGCTTGTCGGCGCACGTGTCCTCGTCGTCGCTGGAGCAGTGGTAGAAGAGCCCCTTGACGCAGCAGACGCACGTGCCGTACTCCACCGCGCTCTGCACCGAGCACACGCACCGCCGGCCACACGTCCAGCAGGAAGGGAGCACCCGCGGGCGACTGCACTCCGGGCAACAGCATCGGCCGCAGTACTCGCACTTGTTGGTGTGTACACCTGGGTTTTTATGGCTTCCGCTGCCGGGAATGGCCAACACGGCCCTTGACTCGTGGTTCAGGGGCTTCAGCTCTTCCGAACATAGCTCCGCCCGTTTCGGCTGGGTTCTGATTATCTGGTTGCTGCCAGCTGGGCTGCCGAGGAGCCTCTGGGACGAGGAAGTGCTCCCCACGCTGGTCCTGATGCTGCTCTGGGAGTCTTCGCCGCTGGATGACCTCGGCATGCCCTCCCTGGAGGAGATGGAAGTATTTGTGTTCCCATATTGAGTCAATGAATTCAGGTTACGGAGGTTATTAGGCCCCTCTTCCGGAGTCTCTTGCTGCCCACCGGTCCTTGAACCCGGTGACGAAACCAAGTCACTCTTCTGTTGCCTGGGCGGAGCAGCTGGAGACCTTTGGGCCACTGTGGGCCCTTCCGTGTACTCATTACTACTCCCACTTGTCCTGATCTGGTCCAAAGATAGCACTGCTGGAGTATGGGCCAGCTGCCTGTTGGTCAACCCAGGATCTAGCGGACTATCTAAGTTCAGCGGAGGCCGTGGTTGCGGTCTCCCTTCGTCATGCGGAATGGTCGGCGAGTCGGCCGGTGGCGGCGACCGCCCGTGGCGTCCTCCTCCCCCGTCGCTGTCGTTCTGACTTGTGGAATCCATCTCGGGCCTGAAGGGTCACTCTGGCTGGCATGGGACACATCTGAAGTCCTGTAACAGAAACACAGACCGTTTATATCCATCCGTAGCAAACCATGCAAATGATGGCATGCAAATCATAACCGATATCTGTACAAGCACCACTATGGAAATAAGGCCTGACAAAACACATGACAGTGTCAGGGGGGTGAGAGAGATGGAAGTGTTTGGTTACATAGCTGATGTAAGAGTGGGTCTATGGAACTACAGTTATGTCTGTGGTTACTATCAAAAAAAAGCACAGATGTTAACAGATGTTTGTTCACTAAAAGCTGATTCAAGTTGCAGATCCAGGCCTCATGTTCACAAACTGATAGCTTTACTGAATTTAGATGCTTCCCTGCCAGTGCTTTGCACAAACTTCCTGTTTCCTCCACCCCTGTGACACAACAATGACTGACCTAACCATGACAAATAAAATCGGCTTGAGAAATGAGGGCGAGAATTGACTGATGATGACCGTTCAGAGAAAATGATAAACGAGTCTATTGACAGAGGGTTTGTGTGCGGATTAAGTCATCAACAACCGTGAACTGCAACAAAGGTCCCCGGTTCGAGTCTGGCCGGGGACCTTTGTCTCATCTCCGTCCCTCATTTCCTGTCATCTCTCCACTGTCTGCAACAAAGGCTTAAAATGCCGCAAAAATACTTTCTAAATAAGAAAAAGAAAATTGACCTGCTAACTATTTAGATCACTGAATAACTACCAAAAATACACTTGTTAAACTAGAATGAATATAAAACGTAATATCTTTAGGTTTGGCTGTTGGTCAATTTAACATGTCATCTTGGGCTTTGGGACATTTCTCTATGACTTTCTGCGAGTTTTATGGATCATGCAGTTGATCGAGAATGTTAGCCGATAAGAGCGGCAATGATTAGTCCATTAATCAAACAACTCAACAGAAAGTTGATCTGAAACTTTTGATAGTCGAATAATCTTTTTGGTAACTGTTAAAGCAACAGTGTCACATTTGCTGGCTTCTCAAATGTGAAACTTTGATGCGTCTCTCATACGTGATGGGGACTTAAACAAACGGTCCAAAAGCAAATAATATATTCAGACAAAACGTGACATCTGAATTATCACTGGGGAACGTGCTTATATTTCAAATGTAATTTGTGTACTTACAATTGTCTACATTATTATATCTATATTTATATCTACATTTTGTTCAATTTTGGAGAGCCCTCTGTACTTTCTTACGTTTCTAAGCTTGAACAAAAGTTCAGACCTCTAGTCTTTTGGCGCTAGCAGCCCCAGATCAGTTAGACTCTCACCCTTTCATTGTGTGGAGAGAGGACGTATTAGACAAATGCAGAGTGGCAGGGCAATATGCAAACATATTCAAATGCGCAGTCTTGTTTTCGCCAACATATCACACCAAAGTAAAGAAACTGACAGCACTGGCCTTAATTCTCCTTCCTTGTGCTAATTAGCTTTCCAATGGCATCTTGCCCCCGTCCCCCCCTTTTCAATGACAATACAGGAAGGGCTTTTGTTTGTTGCATGACAAATGGCCTGCAGCAACCTTCCCCATTCGAACGCATTTTACATTGTGGCACTCTTCAAAAGAAGATGAGTGACAAGATAAAAAACGTTCTGTGGGAGGGTGGGGGGGGGGATGAAAGACTCCATGTAAAGTGTGAGTGATGCGTTCAAGGACAGTGGGGTGGGGAGTGAAGCAGCAGGCACGAGGGTTCTTTAGGATTTGGGAGCCTTGTTTGCAGGCGCACTCAAATTTTAACCTGTTAGTGGGTGGGACGTGGGGGGGCTCATCCACTCACAGGGGCCTGCGCACAAGAGCCATGTTGGCCACAGTGGGTGGGTGAGTGACGCAGGGGGGGGGTGGGGGGGGGGCGGAAGTAGGACCAGAGCGAACTGCTCTTAAAATATGACAGGTTAGGAATATGACATTTTAAGCTTTAAAAAAAAAGAAGGAAAAAAAGGCTCAGTATGTTGGGGGTGAATTTAGAAGCCACCAAAGTCACATTGTTTCTGATGCACATCTGATAAGGCAGAGTGGTTTACACTGTGTTGGAAACCACTCTGCACGTAGAGTGCAGGTCGCTGGCTGGGCGCGTGAACGCACGTATGAGCAAACACATGTGCCCACTTGGACACGACTCTGTCCTCGTGAAGCTAACACGAGCGGTCACACGGACAATAACGACATTAAAACTCAGCATAAGCTCATTTAAATATGCATGAACACCCGAGTTTAAATTTAAAAACCTTTCCTGTTGAAACCATAACATTAGGCGCACATAGTCCTCTGAATGAGGAGGAAAGAGGCGCTAGCGTAAAAACTAACGTTACGTCAAAAACTTTTCAGCACGCTTATGACAACTTCCACCAAAGACATACGTAATGTTTTACAGTCTGCGTTTAAGAAAAGGAGAAACTTACCGTGCTTTCGACACTTTAGCCCCCGTTTAGGTGAAATAAATCCTTTTATTGCGGGAGAGTTTATTCCTCAGGCGAACACTTCTCAGTCCGGAGAGCCGTCGGTAAAATCCATTGAGACAGTTTCCAGCCGGGGCGCGTTTTCATTAAGAGGCAGCGCTAAGACGTAAATCCCATGTTTTTTAGCGCAAGAGCACGAGGCAGTTAAAAAAAAACAGGCGAAAACTTCAAACAAACAGTCACCGGCGGAGTGTAAACTTCGCTTCACTCCGCTTCTCCTGTAGAAGAAGAAGGAGGAGGAGGAGGAGGAGAAGAGAGAAAGGAGCGACAAAATTCGGTGTGTTTTATCCGCAAGGCTCGGAGGGGTTTGCGAGTACTTTTTTTTTCTCGTGTGTGAATGTTTTTTTTTTTTTTTTTTTTTTGCTCTTTCCGGAGAGGAGGTCGGGATTTGGGCTGTAAATGGCGTCAAGCTGAAGGGGGAACAGAGCGCTTGTTGTTGCAGCGGATATCTCGCATCCGGTGCTCAGCCATTGGCTGCCAGAGAGCAGCCATTCACACCCAGTCTTATCAATTATACTGCAGGGGCCCAAACACCGCCGCTCAACTTCAGTAAGGGGGCCGCCCTCACTGGAGTGCAGGGTTTCTTATCGGCGGTGGCCCATTGTTGGAGCAGCACTCTGCACGTCACGAACCTCAAGTTACTTTGTTGCAGTAGTTCATACTAGTTGGGTAGTTTGGGGAAACTTTCACATCGGCTGCAAATTACAATAATCTACAATATAACATAGTCTTTGGAAATACCACTATATAGGCCTATGTAGAGTATTAAGTACTATAAAATAACAAAAGTGCTAATACAATAATACTGCAAGTTTCCTGAGAAAACAGTTAATTCAAAGAAACTAAATCTGTAAGTCTAATTAAAATATATATATATAACTTAATCTGCAATAGTGGGGAGTACAAAGTACAACATTGAGGTACTTTTACTTTACTTTAGTATTTCCCTTTTATGTATAATTATACTTATATTTCACTACATTTCAGAGGAAATATTTGTACTTTAGCTATCCGATACATGTTGTGGAGTAATAGATTAATACTTCATATACTATGAATATATAGTTTTTTTTATATATATATATATAAATAAAATACATTTTTTTTATAGACCAAACTACCCAACAGTATAAAGTACTGACAAGTGCTTCTCCATTAAAATGCTGCACACACGTTAATTAATGGTAATTTGAAACAATAATTATCCAATAATATAATATATTGTAGATCACTTTTAAAAGGGTCATATTGCATAATGAGTAGTGTAACTTTTGATACTTTGTGCACATTTTGCTGATGATACTTCTGTACTTTTAAGATGCAGTGCATCATTCCCCAAAATGTCCCTCAGAAATGTAATGGAGTACAAGTACAAAGTAACTTAACATTTAAATACTTAAATCCCTTAAAATTGTACAGTGTTTCAGTAAATGTACTTTTTTTTAAACTTTCAACCACTATAATCACGGCGTTTAGTTGGAATTAGAGAATTACATTTGTATTATGCCCATATACGACAAAAGAACATTGTTTCAAAAGTACTTTACACCAGTTTGATAGAGTGATAAAAATAAGTACTTTAAGAGCTGTCGCCTCAAAGGGCCCTGGAGTACTTTACCATATGCATATCGACATGCCTTTGACTTCCAGGGCAGGATGTTAATCATACTGGACATCCCAGGACACTTTGCTCATTTTCATCCATTTGAGGCTTTATCAGGCTGCTATGGATCCAAGGTTAAAAGCAATCCTCGGCAACTAATGCAACTAATTAGCAAGCCATTATACTAGGTTTACTCTCAGCTGTTGAGAATAGTAGTGTAGCAGCACCCCCTTGTGGATTCCCTCTGGTACTGCAGCGTGCAATGACTAGAGGCTGGATTAAAAAATCAAATCAGAATCAAGCCAAAATAAACCATCAGATCTGTTGAAATGTCCTCGACAATCATGTGGGAAGTTTTATAACAATCCTGAATAAAGACAGATGGTCCGAGTGTATGTTCGTGAGACAAAAATTCACTCCCACACACACAATTTGTTCCGTTAAGAAGCAGTGACATAAACACATGGGAAACGTGAAACCGTAACACGTTGAGAGTCCGAAAGGCGAAGAACGAAAATGAGAAAAATGAGATAGGGAATCAGTGAGTTTGATATTAATATTGATGCAGGAAAAGTCAGTGTACTTTGGTAGTGTGCTCTGTTGAAAAGTCAAGTTACACACACACACCTTAAAAGTCAGGCTCCAAGTGACCCAGCTATGAAGTAAAGCTATGTAATAGAGACCTTTTCTAACGAAATAATAAAAAGACCAATTAGCCCGTGTTCAGTCAGACTGAGGCAGGGACAGAAAGAGCCGACCTTCAATGAAAACAATGGGAGCGTAGACGTCTCTCACCACCCTTCCCACTGTTTTAGTAACAGAGTGTGTGATCAAATCCAGGCAGAGTAATTATGAGGTTGTGAGTCACTTTAATAAACTCAAGAGTATGACTTGGCAAATTAACTTGGATCCTGGTCAGGAAGCTTTCAAGACTTCCCTCCTTCTTTAAACAATTTATCTTCCTTTGTAGAAACAAACGTTTTCCCTGTTTGAGACTGAAACACTTGGCAAAGCCCTTCCCTCTTACTCGAGACACATCTTGTTAAAAATGTAATTGACATTTTTAGCAAAATAGCAACATATTATCAGAATAAAGTTGCCTATATCTGTGAAATCTTTCACCCCATTGTTAGCCAAATGGAATTTATGCTGGATTTCCGCACAAGGAGCCATTTTGAGCATAAAGAAGTTGAGGAAAAGCAGAAGCCTTTGTCTGGTTAAGGGCCGACGTGGACTATGGGGGCCAACTTGTTCAGCTTGTACAATTTCCGTCTCGCTAAATTATGGTATTTGCTGCATCTTCATTTAAAGCACTCAACAATAGCACACACACACACAAAAAGAAAGTTTTAGCACGAGAACTCCCCGAACAAAAGACAAGAGCATTATCTGCAAGAGCACACAGCGTTCCCTTTTGTTTCAGCTCCTGCTCGTCTCAGCAACTTCGCCCCCACGGACCCACGTGGGGTTTCCTACGTCAACAATACGTTTTATTCTGTGGTGCTGTGATACAGCGGCGACAACATTTGGAAAGAACCCTCAGCAGGCCGCACTTTTGCTGATGAGGTACGGAGCCGTGCATAAGCGCGAGTGAAGCTTGACGATGGAGGCCGATGACTCATTTTCCTCTTATTTCACACCAACACCTTGCTGATTATGCAAAACTGGGTTCATTTTTTTCACAGAGAGACACACGTCAGCACCCTTTCTTCTCAGGGCCCACTGTGCATTTATAATAAGCACTGTGTTTCCTTAAGGTCTGACACTAAGACTCTATATTTGTGATACTCCAGTCCTGCCAAAGTTAAAAATACTTCATGACCGTGAAATGAAGACACCTTTAGCATTTGGTCTCACCAGACAAATGCTGGAAAGCGTGTTTGCTGTACTCCAGCAAAAGAGAAGTGAAGATTAACGTATTTGCAGCACCAGTTAAATGAATAGCTTGGTGGCAGAGAATTACATTATTTCACGTATCTTGTCCCCAGACGATGTGTTGTGCCACCATGACAATAAAAGGCCACTTAATTGAATTTAGCTCGCATTGCTGTGTTCATCCGTCACACGGACTCGCCCGGCCATCT
Source organism: Ophiodon elongatus (assembly GCA_016806645.1). Lineage (NCBI taxonomy): Eukaryota > Metazoa > Chordata > Actinopteri > Perciformes > Hexagrammidae > Ophiodon > Ophiodon elongatus. The sequence continues at coordinate 3,281,077 of JACSYO010000249.1, read as the reverse complement.
CTCAGTCTGCTGAATCAACCATGATAAATGTCCATTTACTGCGGCGCCAGCAAGGTCTGAAAATTGAGTATTTAATGGCGGCAGCGTTACAGCAATTCCAAAAGTTTTTGTTTTTTTTGTCCCGCGCCCACAAGCAATGCCCTTTTCTTTTTCTTCTTTTCACAGAACACCTGAACAGTGAACCTCACTCCCGCTGAGCCCTCATGAGCAAAAAAAAAAAGAAAGAGAAAATTGAAATGAAACCTAAAACCCCTGCTGCTGCGGGAGATGAACTGTGTCGAGCAGACACTGCAAACAGTCTGAAAAAAGCTTTGTAAAAGGACAGAGTCTCAAAGTCCATCGCCTCTTTTCCTGGGCACGCACACACACACACACACACACACACACACACACACACACACACACACACACACACACACACACACACACACACACACACACACACACACACACACACGCTGGGACGGAGCTCAAGCTGCTGTATTGCTGCGATATGATCCTGTAGCCTGATGAGTGGGCCATTACAGCTGCCAGGCGTTGCACTACTCTAGTGCAGCTATTCAGAACTGTGTCCAATACAGTACAGGTGCAACAAAAAGGTGCTTCAATTATCTGCCGTGTGTTTATGGATCGACAAGTCTGTTTTTAAAACAATAACGTTGTAAAATGGCTTTTATGTATGCACTTCAAGGGGACGGATCGCGCTCATTCTCAGGCTCATACTTGTATTTTGGGTCATCTCCAAGAACACTTTTTGCTTTATTGTTAAAAAACAACAACATTATTTTCCTCATACTGTCCGTCTAATTTTACCTGTATTCACCTTCTTGTCTGAAACGCTCCGTTTTAGGGACTGTCTCTTTAAACCCCCCTTCCGAAAAGAAACGCCCCCAGTCTGTTCTGATTGGCTTTTGGCTTGTGGAATCGCACGTCTCTTGATCCACAGCCCACAAAAAAAATTACTGGGTTGTCTTATTTCACAGTTTGTGGGTTGGTAGACACTTTAGATACCCGCATGTATGTATACATTTTTCGTGATATGTCCCCTTTAATGTTTACATACATGTTCTCATGGTAAAAGACTGAGGCTAAAGCCAACATGCCCCCAAGTAAAAACGCAGCATCCTCCCCAGTTAATTGACATGGAAATAAAGAAACAGCATTGCAGTGTAGAACTACTTCGTACTATAAGTATAATAAGGAAATATCAAAGACTTATTTCACTCTGACATAACCCTGTTTGGCTGCTTAGCTACTTGTTTTTTTTCTCGAAAAAGTATGCTTTCATGTTTAATGTAAGAGGAGAGGAGAAGCTTTCAGGATGAGAACCGGAGTGTTTGGCAAACGTGACCCTATCTTGGGTAACATCGGCTGGGGTTGTGGAGCGTAAACTTCCCCCAAAAGGAAAGAGCTTTTTAAAGGCTTTTAAAAAACATAACCTTTCACTTTGTGATACTTGAACAATCCTAGTGGCCGTGAGATTATAAACAGGATATTGGGAAACAGAGAAAAACAACATTTTTGCTACAAATTACTTTAAGTACACATTTCCTGGTTAGACTGGGGCATTAGTAGCAGATTTATTTGGCTCCTGATTGGCTGGTAGAGCTAGATTTTAAAGTAAGAGCTGACTGGATGATTTTAGGAAGACTAGTGCCCGCAGACACAGAACAATATCTGACTGGCTCAGATCGAGAGCGTGTCATATTGCAGCCGACTCTGGGGCAATGACCTAAATAACAACCCTCCTGGATTCTGTTATTTCTTCACGTCAGAACTAAAATCAGCAGGAATGGATCTCTCACGTCTCAGGACTATATGCGCTGTTACATTCATCGAATGAATACCTCCCGTAACATTTGAGCACATCATCAATAAACTTCCCACTTCTGCACACAGACATCGCTCTTCGGGTCCAATATTTTACCACTCTGTATTTCACTCTGTTCACCAATATGAATAGCATGACCCTACGGAGTTCACGGCTTTGAATACCAACTCCGTTGTTGACTTCTCTGCTCCCTCTCCTTTTCATCACAATGCAGAGAATACATGCGGTACACAAAGGCGATGCCGAGGCGTCTCAGTGGATGCTCATAGCTCGCTTGGTCGGGGCAGAATTGGAGAGGAGAAAAAGGGAATCACAGAATAGTTGCTGTTGGTGCTACGAGTCGTGATGTGGGTACTGAGTGAGGCTCGGCTAGCCGTGCTTTTGTCTGGGTGGGTGAGAACCTGGCTATTGACTTGGCTGGGCAGCACACAAATGTCCACCGTGACAAGTGATTTAATATGGTGCATTTTGCCTTTTTTTTTATATCTCCCAATATGTACAAAGGGTTTAATTTGGCTTTAGTACATTTCAATTATATCTCAGTATTGATTTCTAACAAACCAACTTCTGCTCGTCTGCTGGCAAATCTAAATTCAAGTCTATTAACAAAATAAATGACTTCTACCAACAATAGCCCTTGTCCCCGGTTAGTGATTGTATGGAAATGATTGGGGTTGGGAGGGTAAAGTTAAGACTCAACTTTCGTTTTGTATAAAAAAAGAAAGACTCTCACCAACATTGTTCGTATTTCCTTTGGACTCTCCCCTTCCAGTTCTCACGTATGTGCAGACGAAAGAGAAGAATCACACTCTATGGTACCAGGAAGCTCTTCTATGCACACCTGAATAGGCTCCAATACGCAAAATGACACGGACAGTTCTTTCAGTTACCCTTCCTAGTTTCTAAATAATAATAACAAAAATTGAAGATATTTGCTGTATGACATGCAGTAACAGAGGCCAAATCCACAATCACCTGTGGGTGACTCTTCGGGGAACCTTTCCGCCAACTCTGTGTGACACATTTAACTTCACTGCAGTTCTGATATTGATGCTGAATATAGAAGTGATGTGGGATGTAACATTTTGGTCTTTTATTATATAGTGAAAAAAATAATCCCTGATACAGAAAGAGGATTGTAGTCTCCAACATGGGGTCATAGGGTTATTATTACTATTATGATGCATGGCAAACACAAAAGCCATCTTACTGATGTAACTAATTGCATCCCTTTAAAAAGTTGCTTAGAGGACAGAAATGTCTGTCAAAAAAAAGAAAAAAGAAAGATATATTAACATTATTTTCTACTTTCACTGAGTTAAATATTTTAATCAACATCAGTCCTGATCATAACTAGCAAATATTCATACATTTTCTAAATGTAACCCTTTAAAGTTTGTTTACATAATGTCACTGGTGTTTTTTTCTTTATGGAAAAACACAAATATTCAGTTATTTTCTGTATCCTAAATGCTAGGGGGAATTAGTCTGTGATATGTCAGTCTGGGATATGTCAATGATGAGCAATACGATTTATTTCGATGCAGTTCATCAAACACTGCAGTGTTACATAATACAGCAGCAATAGCCCTAGTGGAAACCAGAAAACATTGCATGTATTAGCCTCCACAATGAAAACTACAATTTCAAAGCTAGATAGCTCTAGATTGAAAGGCTGATATAACAGAACACATGATTTTATGCTGTTGTGGTCATGGGATCAAAAACTGGGGTTGTAATGGGTTTCAATGGGGACATTTTTGTCCTTACGAGTTTGAGTGTCTGTGGCTACACAATTTATTATAGACGAGCTGTAGGACCCGAGGTTAAACTTCCAAAATTAGAAACAGAAAATAAAAAACTCACACCCTTGCTGTATGCATTAACCCAGCAAAAATTATTTAAAAGTGGAAAAAGCAAAAGCCAAAAATGTCTCTATGCACAGGGGTTGGGGAGCAATGTAACAGAATATAAATCTGGAGACTAAGCTGACCAGCTGACCAGCTCTCCCAAAAGTCAGCAAAAAAAACCAACAAAGAACACAGCCCTATAAAACCTGTCCTTCCTTATTGGAAGAGTATTCTCTCCCATGGACTGTGTGGTCACCGTGAGCTCTGCACTGCTTGGCACTCACTTCTTGTACCCTTGACACTCAAGTGGATTGAGGCTTCTCTTCAGCTCATTAGCAGTTATGGGCGAGAGGTTAGCTAAAGTTGTTTTACTGCCCCCGTCATGAAAAAGACATTTCTCAAACTGTTTTTTTTTAACAATATCATCCTTTAGGAAAAGCTTGAGTACATAAATATGTATTCCAAATGGAAAAGAGGCTTCCATGCTCTAAGAAATGTCACAGATTAGTATTAGCAGGGAGGGTGTGGAACCTCAGGGACGCAGCAGCATTCATTCTGTGTGTGGAAGCCCGTGTGTGCCAGCATGGTGTCTGCGACTGTAGAGACGTTTATTTACTGCTTGCATGGGGTTATCAGCTTTTCACAAATATGAAATATGTACATCGGTGCTTGACTGTCAGGGATTTATGTTGCCAAAACGTTTGTGTTCAACAGTAGGAAAAAGAGGCTTTGGTCTTAAAATTGCACAAAAGGCATATTGCGTTCAACGCGCCGCATTATTCCTTCGTGTGGCTCAAGTGGGGAGCTGACTCAACAGCAGCGTCTGCACAGCAGAAGAGAGGGAAATAGCTGCCAGAGTAAGAATGAAACCAGCCAGCTATCCAAACCATCCCCCTGTGATTCTGTGGTAGAGCAAAAATGTTGATGTTCAGCAGGACCATGGTCACCATCTTAGTTTGGCATTTTAGCATGCTAACATTAGCCAGTTGGCGCTATACACAGAGCTGCTAGCATGGCTAAAACCAACCGGTGGGTAGCACCAATTAGCAGTAGCCAGATGTTTTTTGGACCGTCCGGACCGGTCCAGAGTCCAAATCTGCGGCAGTGATGCACGATGAAAAAGTGCTTAATTTCATGTCTGAACGCCCCTTCGATAAAATGACCTTGATGATGTCATCGTATCATTATGGGAAATGTAGGATCTCCGCCTCTGCTGCTTTGACTTTGTCGTTCCCTCTTTGTATGACCTGAATGGGTCCGAAACAGTGGAACCACTTTTGTCCTACTTCCCCGTGACATGATTTCCTCACAGTGCTTCGGACCGCGCCAGTTCACTGTGATATCATAAAATGTTCCCCAGCTTTGCTAAAAATATATTTTCATCCCCTAACAGTAACAAAACCACCATCACATAACCAATTTGCTGTGGGACACCGAACTTGCAGTGACTACCTCAGAGGTGCAAAGGGTTTCACTCTTTCTCTATAATTTTGTTTTATAAACTGGAAAAACAGTTCCATGAAATACATAGCGGCGGCTGAGATTCTATCCTCAGGCGAACTATTACATTGGTGATATTTTAATAATAGCACACGATAAAGAAGTAGAGTTGAATAAACTGAAACTAAAGAAAAAGAAAAAAAGAAAAAAAAATCTCATTGTCATGGCAACCTTTTTTTGGCAGGATGAGCCTTGCAACAGCATATTTTCTTCGCTCTCCGGGGAGTTGGGTAAACTGTGAATATAATAATGTGATAATGCATCTGACAAATACAGAAGGTGTGATGTGATGGTGTGCTTTGTGGGTTCCCACGGTTGCCCCGATAGTAACGTGTTTCTCTAATTTCCCGATCCTTTACACGGGAAGGAAGGAGCTGTCACTCTGCACACTAAGATGAGCTGTACATCGTGAGTGCTATCTGTGCAGTCTGCCATTACCGGAGAGTGTACCGAAACACACCCTCTATTCCTTACACCCAACCCTCCAGAGACAAAGCAAATGCTTTATTAAAATGGTGAACAGTGGTTGAGTAAATGGATGTTGCTCTCTGGATCCATTAGGGCAGCGTTTTTTCAAAGTCTGACACCGGGGTCCCCCTCAAACACGGAACTTATCTGTATATGAATTAATAGAGGAGAGTGTGGTTGTTTCTGGAATATGAGAATCATGTTAATGGGGCCTCAGTACTGTCAAAAAATATTGATTGTGCAACATAAAAAATGTGATATTAATGGATTTTGTAATTATCATTATTTACTTTGATTAGTGGGATGATTATGCTCTTAATTATGGATCTACATTTTCCATCTTCGTGAGGGCTTTGGGGAATGTAAACGGGATGTGTAGTGTTTCCGTGCAGTCAGTTGAAGCTGTGGGCTTCAACTTGAGCCCTGTTGTCTTATATTCCATATCTGGCGTTATGGGACCATTAAAAATATGCCAAATTAGTCTTTAGCATTTCCTGTTTATCTTGTGCCCAAGGAAGTTTACTTTGATATTGAAGAAAACTGAATTTCTTGTAAGGAGTGCGTTTGTTTCTATGAGTTCCAAGTGGGTCTATGGATGTTTCTTCACAGTAGATATTGGAGATATTAATAGAACTGATTCTGATTCTGAATCTAAGAATATGTATATCTTGTATGTGTGTTCAGATGGAGCTGAGTTACAGGTCTGAGAATAAATGTGATTCGCTCTCTTCCTCCTCACCCATCAGAGTTTAAAGACCCTCACATGTGGGTTTATGCATCTTAAATAAAGAACTCAGGAAAAAAAACCTACCCAACTATCTATCTCTCTGGCTGCCATAACACTTGGCATATAGCAACTTAGCAGGATTCAAAATTGTCCATCTAGCGGCTTGGCTGAAGCTACCAATTGGGCACTTTCATGTATAATATGTTGTGGGATGAAGCAATTTTGTAAAAAGCCCTCTCCACTATAGTGAAATTGCAGCTTTAATATTCCTGGGAGACTGTATAGCACAGTAGACATGCAAACAGACACCGACAAACACATGTGCACTCTCACACTTCCTGGCATGAGCAAATGCACAGCAATTTCCACCACATCATTACTGTGCAGTCTCATACACCGTTCATCCTCCCTCTCCTCGGAGCCACTGGGAGCAAAATTTGATTTCCGCCTCATAACTCTCTCCATAATGCGATATCGCTGGCACTAAATTGCCAAGATAACCTTTATCAGAGTAGAGGTGAAAGCCCTGAATCGCTGAGTGGTTATTCCTCTGCCAGGCAAGAAAAACAAGTAGGGGGGATAATAGATATTTCCCCTCGGGCAGAGCCACGGACACCTCGGCGGCGTCGCTGAGCCATTTGGATCAACGCTAGGGGGGTAAAGAAATGTTTGGGGGAAATGGAGATGAACGGACGCAGAATCAGAATAATCCTTCCACCAGGTGCTGCTCGCAGAACTGTATCCTTCTGCTGTCACTTGCCAAGTCTGAGTGTGTCTGTGTGTCTGTGTGTTTAATGCATGGGCTGAGAATTATGCTCTTCAAATAAATCTTTGTTTACTCAACCTCAGACAAAGTATCAAAGAGCCGGGCCTCTTGTGGCTCGCTGTCTTGGTTACATCTCTGAATATACCCAAACCAAAGAGCTTGTTTTCTCTTTGTTTATTATTCACGGGCTTCTACATGTTTCTATATGTTTATTTTTTTTGTCATTATATAAAATGTCATAATTCACAATGCGTTATTAAAATGGGATTTCTGTGAATTGCAAATGCATCAATGAGAGCACACATGCCGTAAGTCAGTCCCATGTACATGTACTGAACATCAACGCAGCAACAAACTGTTGTGGAAAGTGTCACAGTACATTTAGTCAAGTGTTCCTAACTTGAGTGTTTCCATTTAATGCTCCTGAATACTTCTGCTTGGTTTGACGCCCAGAAGGGTAAAATGATCGAATAGTTCGCACAAAAGCAAAGACGAGAGAAAAAGTCCCCCACACAAAAAAAGAAGAAGATTTCTTCTTTATCTTCCTTTAACCATCAGTCAGCCCCACAGATTTCCCTTTGGATGGACCCAACCGTGTATAAAGTAGTTCACAACAAATAAACAACTGCTGTGTTGTGTGATTGAATGAATCCGACCCACAATTGTCGAACCCCCTCACACACTTCATTCAAACTCTTACACGTCACACAATCTTGCCGAAAACAAAATCCAACTCACCAAGCTGTCGGCCCGCGTAGCAGCGGCTGATTTGCGGCGAGGTACAGACGCACACGCGCGGCCCATCATGATCATCCTGGTGAAGATAACAATCATACATCAGTCACGGAGTCCATTTCTCACCAGAAAGAAAGAAAAGAAACAGTATTACTCCCCAAGTGGGATTTTGAATGTAGATCTTTTATTCGTTATCATGCGTTTTCAGATTGTTGTGATGACATTTACCTCAGAGAATTATCAGACTTCTCCCACCACTGACAATAAGTCACTGTAATTCAGGGTTTGACTATGTTATAACTCTAATTAAGTTATGGTGAGCTCAATGTATTACCAATGCAAATTCTTCCCTCAATGCTGCCATCAATGGAGATTAAATGCATAAGCGGCAATGAAAAGAAAATCCTGTGATGTTAAAGCAGCCAAATAAAACATCAAGACAAAGCAGCCAACAACCAGTGGTTTGAAATCAACAAAAGAAAATCAATAAATAAAACTTTTCATCAGGACACACGCAGAGCGCCTCAATTGTAATTGTAACCAGGCAACTTGAACAGATTTGTATTTTGGGTAACAGCCTGGGGAGCCCAGTGCCGCTGAGTCACGGCTTTGTAAATAATCACCTGCGCAAAATCTGCCGGGGAGGAGTTGCTGTTCTCATGCCACCTCCTCGTTATCGTCTCTTTCTAAGCTGGTCTTGGGCTTCTGTGTCATTCACACTACAGCGGTTGCACAACGATCACATACGAGTTCCCTGATTGCCCGCGAACACACTCAAAGTGTTATAATACTGCTGTGAAAACCGATTACAAGTTCTACGTTTTCCATAGCTTGAAGCCATACTTATTTGTTTCACTTCGCCGAGTGCGTATCAAATCAGGCATTCCTTACATCTGCTCGGAAAGAGGTGGGAATTACTATTCATAGTTTGAATCAAAGGGCACTGTAATCTGTCCACTTTTGAGTGAACTATGGGGTGGATTGCCATGAAATCATTTGTCCAATACTTTAGCTTCGTTAGAATATGGTCATAAACCACAGGCAGTCCCACGAGCCTCAATTCTGCTTCGTGTTCAGTGCTAATGAGCAAATGTTAGCATACTGAAATACTAAGCTAAATTGGCGAACATGGTCAACTTTATGACCACGATGAAGTAGCAAACTAAGTTAGCTTAGCGTTCGCAAAGTGGTGATGTGCGTCTTTGAGGCCCCGACTCTGACAGACATGGTTCTGAACCACCTCCTTGAGACAAAAAGGGCCCGAAATTTGGCAAAGCTCTCACGGCACGCATGGAAAAACATCGACATATTGGAACTATGGTTCGTTAAAGAGTCCTTCACGCGGGTGCTGGACACATCTTTGCTCATACTGCCTTCAAAAGAGAGAAAGCGGAGCCAGATGGTTTTCTAGTTCCCGCTCATGACCTCTAGTAGATGATGTTTAAAAGTGAAAAATAAAACATGAAAAAAACAAAAAACAAAAAACGATTATGTTCAGCCAAAGTGAGAGATCACTTTGAGACGGGGTTCTTAATAATCGCTGCTTCATTGCTGAGCCACAGTCACACTTTCAGTTTTATTAACACCGCTCATATTGCAAATGGGGTTCAAACGAGGGCCAAATTTAAAACTGTTACTGTACATTTGTGTGTGTGTGAGAGAGAGAGAGAGAGAGAGAGAGAGAGAGAGAGAAAGAGAGAGAGAGAGAGAGAGAGAGAGAGAGAGAGAGAGAGAGAGGCGTTGTAGGCAAAGTCCCTCTTCCAAGTCCCCAACCAGCTTATGCTGCCAATTCACTCGGGCAAATTATCAATAATGTCTCTATGTGCTGTGATTTAGAATTGCATAATTATTTTTGAGCAACACTTTCAACATTGGCTCCAGCAGCTAATTATGAAATAGGAATAATTGAAAAAAGGGGCTTTTAAATGAGCATTATTGCATAAGAATAGGAAATTAGGATGCAGATATACTTTGTTTAGGCTGAGAAATGGCCTCAGTACCGGAGGTAACACGCATTTTGATTCTTTGTAGACAATTAGAAACACAGAGGGTTCCACGTTGAGCTCGGCATGAAGTTAATGGGCTGATAGCGAACAGAGAAACGGGGGAAATGTATTCTCTTCCGTTTAGTCTCTGGTTCACCGTGTTTCAACCACACTGGTGATGGATGAGGTGGAGGTCAGAGCCAACCCCATCCGGACTTTGGCAGGACGGGGCACCGCGAGCGGGCCGCATCGCTCCCACTCTGCCAAGCAACCCACAACTCTCCCAGTTAACCCGGAGCCATCAGCATTAACAGTGAAGACTATATCACGGCCTCATCGATTGAAATGCAGAAGTTTACAACCATAAATATCAACGTTCACTTTCAAACAAGGAGTGCATCGGCAGCAAAGTGCTGCTTTTGAGAGTGGTCACGGTTTTCGAGACTTTAAATCACGAGCCGTCGGCCCTGGAGCGCTGCGTCTTCATTGAGTCCAAATGCGTCTGCGTTTAGAAACAGATTAAGTTGTTGCCAAAGCTGTGCGGCACTGGAAATAGGATTTTAGGTCACAGCGGGAGCAAGAGCTTATTCTGAGGATGTGTACAGGAAAAGACAAGTTGATTTTTAGCCTAATGCATCCCAGATCGCATCTATTCTCCGTCTCAAAAATCTATTAGTTCCGGGTCATATGAGGGTAAAGATGTGATTTTCTGTTCCTGGTGTGAATAAAGCCTGAGACACCCTGCGCATATGAATCCCAAAGCGCTCCCCCCTCCCCCCCTTCCTCAAAGAAAAGCTCTTTGGCTCAGACTATATGTCCATCAATGAGAATTATGTGAGCACCAGTTGGCTTCTTCCTCCGTCAATGTGTCACTCTTTCCCTCCTCTTCCTCCCTGCTTTTCAATCCATCCCCATTCTCTTTCTTCGGGGCACAAAAGCATCTATAGCGGGCCGTCTGAGCGGCAGAAAGGGCCTTAATGTTTTCAGGAAGCCGACGATGCCTCGGACATACCCAATGTGCCACGAGCCAATAGTGGCGCTGCGATCGGGCAGGCAGGGCAATCTGCTGTTGGGCCCGACGTGAGCGGACTCGAGAGCAGCCGCCTCCAATGGCGTTTAATGGCCGCGCTTGGCTGCGGAGTCCGGAGTCAGCCGGGGACCAAGAGGAGTCTCCCTGGCTATGGATTAACAATGGAGCTGTTAGTGTGTAATGTACACGTTGTTTTTTTGTCTTTAACCCTTTGAATAAAGAGGAAAAACAGCCCGGGGGAATATATATATATATATATATATATATATATATATATATATATATATATTTAACTGTTCAGGACTTCAGCAGCTCTGTGTTGTTTTTATGGACAAGAAAAACATTTGCCACAAATTGGAAGCTTGTGTTTTTTGCCGCCATGTCAACAGATCGTTGGAACTCTTTGAACCTCAGTTCTGTCCGAGAATCTACTGATGGTACAAAACAAACTTTTTTCTTTTTTTTTAGGCTGAGTATTCTGTTTCTTATGCGATGGATGTATTTTGAGATTTTGCCAACAGCGTTCCCAACATGCTTTGGGTGACATGAACACAAAATATTGTGTTGCCATGGAGTAGGTCAGTTAGCCGTGGGGCCTGAGCCTGTTTTTGATTTGTTTTTGGTTTAGCACCTTTCAAGCATAGAGGTTATTCAAAGCGCTTTGAGGCAAATAAAAACACCAAAACAGCATTTAAAAAGCATAAAAATGAAAATGGAAGACAATATGATACAGATAATATAAAAAAATAGAAATACAGTTAGAGCGCAGTAACTAGTTGCCCAAAATACAGGAAATAAAAGGGCAGCCATGAAATTAATCAAAGGCACAGGGGAAGCCTATATTGCTCCTCTTATTTAGCATTCATAAGCAGTATATAAACATTTAATAAATGGTTTCCAACACAACCATAGTGCAGTTGCTACAATATAGCCTTGCATTTGTGCTTGTTGACAAATACTGCACATCAAGTAACACTTAAAAATGTCCCTGAACACTACATTATGGTTTCTTAAATTACTAAAGTATGTATATTATATAGTGCTCATAAATGCTGAATAGTGGGACTTAAAGTAAAGTGTTACCCTCATATTTGTTTACATTTTGGCGAGTTGTCACAGCAACCACAGATGTACAGACAGCAATCACCTGGATTACTTTAAATACTTTGAAAGTCTCTGACTTTGACGGCTTACGTATGGGTTTCTAGCAGATTTATGGCAATTTTTTCAAAGTGAGTTTTCAGCAGCTCACAGGAGGAGGGAACATTCAGAGTTACTTGCAGCAGGAGGTTTACAGTTACAAAGTTGGTGAAAAACCAAAATCCTCTTCTCGGAAATAAAAACAACAACAAAAAACCCACCGTGAAACATTTCCAATCAGTGAGTTTTGTGGCAAAATGAGGGAGCCAAAATCACTTGGCATGATTCAAAATAACACCTCGCTAGAACAGAGTTACACAGCAGCACCCAGAGAGAAAATCTGTGTGTTATGACAGCTCGTCACACTCGAGGTGACGTCCCGTGTGCTACGTGTTGCTTTGTGAGTTCTGATTTCTGCAGGCAGCTAGAGGTGCGTGGAGTGACCCGAAATCCATTTGCGGTTCAAATTTCATGAACAAGATTGTGTGGCTTTTTAATCCAGAATTTCTTTCTTTTTAAACATAAAAAAAAGAAAAAGTGAAGAGGGAGAAGTTCTAACAGCTGGACGCGGACGTCACCGCATGAACACCTGCCGTCCGCGCGGCACGAGTCCGAGGGGCTAATTGGAGCCAAAAGTCGTGGGAGATTGGTCCCCCGGTCCCCTGGTCGAACTCGGGGCCTTTGTTGATGCTCGACCTTGCTGCAAAGCGCTTCATGAAAGGAGATGAAAAACATCACTTTATCTCTAATCTCCCACCAAGTTCAAGTTCGTTCTATGAAAAGAATTGTTCTCCGACTCTCCCTATAATATAAATCTGTGCTTTGAACGTGGCAAACAATCCTTGCAGTGAGTCACTGGAGCAGGACTTTAAAGTTAAAAGCTTCGGTGCACCACGACATTATTCCTGTGATAGTTGAGCACTGAGAGCCCAGGCAGACAACAGTAAACATAAACAGACTCCCACGCGACCTCTTCAATTGCACAATTAAAACTACAGGTTTTGTTTGGAGGCAATTTGGCTCGGCAAGTTCATTAAACTGCGTGGGCAGAGTTTTTGTTTTTTGTTGCATTTATTAGGAGAACATTATCCCTTGTTCTCATGCAGGTTTGACCTTTTTTTGTATTCATTTTTAAATCCTTTGTGTCAAAATGTACATCATGTAGGGATGTACAGGTGCACTAAAAATGATGGATTCAACTGTTATAATGCTCTCGGTATTGCAGCTGCAGGTATTGCATGAATGCAGCACTGGATTCAGTCTTTGAAAATGTAGCTGGGTAAACTTTAAATATTGCTGATACTGAACATTTTAAGATTGGAGAAGGGTGTCACAGGACTTGCAGCAGCAGATAGAGGCCAAAGAATATTTTCTGCGGCAACAAACTATAAAATGGAGCCAGGATCAATAGATATTGTCATAAAGTGACGGCACGCAGGATTTACTCACCCACAAAAAGGTGTGACTCTTTAACAAGCAGCAGCTAGTGGCTTTGTGTGCTTTTTGCCCCAGGTTTTGCCTGGCAACATATGGGCTGCTGTAACTTCTTGGTGTGTGTGTGGCCTGAAATAAGGGCTGCAGGCACCACCCGGGGCTCAAAGAATCCTACCACCGGGGCACCCCGGTATAGCTCACCTGTTCGAGTCCTTAATGCAGCTGCCCGGGCCCCTTTGCTGCATGCCATCAAAGCTATCTCCATCAAAAAAGCACAAATGCCAAAAAGATATCTTTTAAAAAAAAACATTCTCCTAAAAGATGACATCAATCAAAAATAAAGCAGTGGAGCTCAGAGGTTCTCTGCCTTTGTTGTGCCCTACAGACCTTTCAAATGAACTCACTCGGTTCATCTCACTTCAATCGTTTTTATTGCAGCAAAATGGCTTTGTCAGTCAGGCAGACAGCCTGACCAACACTCACATTATATTTGTTTTGACTTCCTGCCGGTCCCGCTGACTTTACCCATGACCGCACCAGAAAAGAAATTCAGCATTTAGTGGAGGGAAATAGCTATATATACTGTCTATATATATTTCATATATATTTTCAATCAAATCCCACTTAGCTACTCCAAGAACAATGCGTAGGCCATTACCCACACATAAATTGATATTTATGAAAGGAGAATGCGTGCACGTCACGTATACGTCAGACCAGCGTACACAAAGTTCAGCTATGCGGGTGATATGATAAGGAAGTGATTAAATATGTGGGGGGAGATGCAACCTTTGTAAAACATTGTTTGTATCGCTCCTTTTGTTTACATTCGTTAATGATCTTTTCATTTGGTCCTAAATTGGCTTCACGAAGTCATTTGCGAGGCCTGTTTCAAAACGAGCCCTGCAAATGAATCATAAATCATCCATCTGGCCTTTAGTAATGATGACGGAGATATCGCCGCGATGGCGGTTTATAGATACGTGTGATGAATTAGCGGCGTGGACGCTCTGAATGGACGCTATGGTCGGGTGGAGAACCCTGGCGAGGTTGCACTCCTCCTCATCCACAGGTCTAATGAGATATGGATAGATGTGCAAACGGATGGTGAAGGGCGGTCCGACATCCATTTATAAGCCCACCTGGAAACGATGGCGCGTACACGCCCACCTACAGTTCCACAGTGATTGGGATTCATAAAAACACAGTCAGGTATGCGTGCAGCTAACGAAATCTGACGAAAAGAACGTTTCTGGTTCCGTAGTTCGGCCTAGGTTGGGAACCGCTGCTTTAAAGTAGCAGGTCCCTCGTTAGTGTTAGCACACCAACAATACAGCAATATACAGAGCCTTCAGTCATCTGGTCGAAGGACCCCTGACTTCACTGTGTCCCCCACCTGTAACCGACACCCAAAAAAGGCGAATTCCTGTCTAATCCCTTTGCACTGCCAATCACTGTGACATCGGCCCCGACTGACGGCAGAGGGAGCCCCGGCATGCTTCCGATAGCTAAAGAGCAGTCGAGCCCGAACAGTGTGTGTGTCCACACCCCCCCCCCCCTCACACACACACACACACACACACACACAGCACGAGAAAGCGAGCGGCAATTAAAACAAGCCACATGTGATGGATAACCCTTTTGTTACGTCTGATTATCCACGTCTTCGAAACTAGAGCAGCGACGAGTCTCTCTCTCTCTCTCTCTCTCTCTCCCAGTTTGTTATTGACCCACTTTGCAAGCAGGCCGTGTGAAGTTTCGCATTGCCTGTCATCGTCAGATGAGGAAGGGAAGGGGAGGGTGGTGGTGGTGGTGGTGGTGGGGGGCGGGGGGTGGCAAATGACGTGGCGGGGAAGAAAAGTTCTGTTCTATAAGGAGCGCGGGGCGGAGATTTCAGTGACAGCGGCGTGCTCCTTCCACAGCATCTTTTGATTCGAGCGGTAATGAGTTCAGAGCCAAAAGCTGCGATCCTGCTCCAGAAATGGTTTCCAACCCTCGCCCGCCCACCCACCTCTCTCTCTCTCTCTCTCTCTCTCTCTCTCTCTCTCTCTCTCTCTCTCTCTCTCTCTCTCTCTCTCTCTCTCTCTCTCTCTCTCTCTCTCTGTTGTTCCTCATAAACTGCCATTTACAGAGACAATATGCCAGCATCTGCTCACTTCGGAACCATCCTCCACACTTATCTTGTCGTTTTCTATCTGTAAACAAGGGGGGGGGGGGCATTGGAGAGGGGGTGAATATTTTGGAACACAGGCTGTAACCTATCTATAGAGAGCGAGAGAGCGGGGAGAAAGAGGGAGACCCGCAGTGATGGAAGGGAAGGAAAAGGGATGTGTATCATAGCAACTGGTGTCTACACCCTGCTTACGGCTATATGTGATGCTGTTGATTCTTTTCTTCAAAATACAGGATCACAGACCTCATTACAATGTGACAAGTATGGCACACGGCGATGTTTCTTTCTGACTTTGTTTTAGAGGTAAATTAAAGACGTCTTTGGCAAAGCACAAGGTTCAGTATGAACAACATGTTTAATTGCTTAAATTACAGATAATCTTTATCACTTTCTTTTTTTTTTTTTAAATCAACAATGTATGACTTTCTTTTCTTTGCTTGTTGTGAAAAGGGTCGCCAGAAGTAACAAACCCAAAATTCTGCAGTACACATGGCTCTATGGAGGTTGTTTTTTTTTACTATAATGTTTGCTTTACTGGTCTAGTCACACATAGTCCCATCCAGAACTGGACGGGAGCCCAAACTGTGCCATAAGCCGGATCCCAGGGGAAAGAAGGAAAGAGTTGGGTCTGAACAGCCCGGTATTCTCGAATGGATTAGCTTTATTGAAGGATTCTGCACCTCATGATTTATGTCCAATGCTACGATCAGTGTGAATGTCGGAAGCAGGGTCCCCTTTCGCAGAATGCTCCAATATTAACGGCCTTGTCTGCTGATAGGTTCGGGTCTTGAAAGCCTGGGAACAGGCCAGGTTCTGGTCTCTGTTCTAGACCCAGGCAGAGTGCAACAAATACAGCTGAAGAAGTTGTTAAGAACACAATCTTAGAAGGGAAAAGGACTTGTAGTGTACACAATGTACAAAGCCAATGCATCACTTGGCATATGGCACTTCATGCTTAATGTGCAACTGAAGGACAGCCGCCTGTTGGATACTGATAATGGTATTCATCATGGCGAGAGGGGGCTGAAACATGCACAATATGAGTCAACTCTTGAATGAATAGAAATCAAGAAATTACCCTTTTAAAAAAAGAAATGCTATTCAATCTTTGTTAGAATAACAGAGTACATTTCCATGATGCTGGATGATGATGATGATGATTTCCATTCATGAACTGAACTTATTGCAGTGTTCAGACATCCAAAATATGTATTATTATTACATAACGGTTATTTCTTTATCGATAAATTTAACAATAATTTTTTTTCCCAATTAGTTGATTAATCTAACTCATCGGTTATTCTGAAGAGCAAAATAAACATAGTATAAATACACTCCTGCTCAAAAGTTTGGATTCACCTCTCACACGGATGTTTTTCCATTGTAACAGACACAAAAAGTCTATAATTCAGACACCAAATGTACCGTTTCCTTTTGAAATAGTTTTGCCCTCAACAGAAGAAGCTTCCTAGAACTAAACTTAGATTGCGTCGATGTCCCTGCAGCGTTCTATGCCAGGGGAGATTACTGTTGTGACCATTCTTTCCCCCTAAATACCCTTCCAATTAGAATTTGTTTTCCAGTCCATGAAAGCATAAGTAACCTTAGATAATTATAGAAACACAATGGTGTATTTGGTCTCCAGATACTTTGGGGAGCAGTTTTCCTTTGCGCCCTCTGCAGTGGTTGGATTGATGCAGTTTAAACTTTGTTTTTCAGCCGATATCCTGTGATCCACTTCCAATAGTGCTAACCCTGGACTAACCTTGTTACGGGCCACATTATTGTGCACTTAACACGTAAAGAGGAACTTGTTCCTATTTAAATCTGCACTCATGTTGATGCTAAACTTCGAGTTCTTACCACTGGACTGGGGATTTGTCCTTTGTTATTCAACTGCTGCTCAGACGGATCTTTGTCTCTTTCTGCCCTTTCCGCCATTTTAAAGCAACGTCCATTAAACATGATGCGTGACACAGCTGTTCATTTGTTCTGTGACACCGCTGTACTTTATGAGCTCCGTCAGATGAGCAAAACAGTGTTCATGACAACTAGTATACTTCATTTAAAGTCAATCCACAACATGGCATAATGTACAAAGAATGTACAAACGTCATACACACACACACACACACACACACACACACACACACACACACACACACACACACACACACACACACACACACACACACACACACACACACACATATATATATATATATAGAGAGAGATACATATACTATAGCCTTTGTATATATTGTGTCAAGCACTACAAATGTTTGTATGAAAAGTAACATGATTGAGTGATATATATAGATATATATTATGTAAACACAAACACAGAGCTGTTTATCTATATGACAACATGAAATACAGTAATTGAGTGCTAAATACAAGAGAATGTTGATCCCGGCAGCTGTTTGCACACCATGGTACTATCATAGTAGTTATGTGTGTCCTCCATTCAGTATAAAAACACAAGTAATATAAGTGAAGGGTAGAAAGTTTGATCATCTTAAGTAACTTCAACTGATGAAAACAAAAAGGATCAGTTCCATTTGTAAAATCCCGCCGCGGTTTGAGATTATTCAATCTGTGTGTCACGCCTCTTTCATTTGTCGCGGGTGCGACTCCGGCCACACACCGGTGTTTAATGGCTTATTGCTCCTCCGGCGAGCCTCCTCGATGCTCGCTCCTTCAAGATGGAGCGCTGAGATCAATTTCCGAGTTGCGAGCCGGAGGACAGAGAGGCAAGGACACGAGGAGGCAGAAAATCGGGAAATGAGGAAGTCCCTGTTTGTCACAGCGACCCTTTCCCTGAACTGAAGAAGCACTTGGCTTAAAAGTTAACGCGAGGCCCGTTATGCAAATCGACATATTTTTGTAATCATCGAAGAATCGCCCCGGCCATAATTTTTATTCATTGCAGTGATGGAAAAGGTGGACTTCGGGGGGTGGGTGGTAGGGGGGGGACACTGTCTTCGCAGAAACTGGCTGAACTAAACCAGCGCATGACTAATTCTTGTGGAAATAGCACCCGTCCACATCTGAAACCCCGGCGCAGTTTTGTGGCAATTATTATCTGCTTATTATTCCCCCGGAGAATAGTACCAATTTCACAGCAGTGTTTTTCAAAGAGTAAGGCGACGCAGCCCAACATTATTTATTTAATGACAATCCTCGGCTTTCAGCAGATGCCAAAGTGGCCCCCTGCTGTTGTTTTGACGTCACGGTTTGTTGTCGGCCATTTCCCTCTCGGTCTCGCAGGGGGCTTATTCACTTTTAATTCATTAATTCAACTGACGATTTCAGCCACTCACGTACATCTGCCCCTTGTTTGCTAATCTGAAGATGAAGATGCAGCTCTTTGGCGAAGGCATCGGCACTCCGAGAGAACCGGCCTCTGTAATTTCATTTGAAGACTCATCCTATTCTTGAAATTAGTTTTCTGTGAGATATTACGTGCTGCCGTTCAAATAAATACAATTAACTGTCATTTTTATTTCTTTGAGAAACCGGCAATCGGCGCGATCCACGACGGGAGAGAAAGTCATGTAAAGTTCAGCCACGACTTCTGCGTGCGTGCACGTGTGTGTGTGTGTGTGTGTGGGTTGCGTTTTTGATGCATCCGACTCTGAACTGTCATTTGCCATGTTGCTGCTCTCACTGCAGGCGGCGATCAGTTCGGCGGCGAATTAGCTATCATATTCTACAGCAAACACGACTCTCTGTCATACCCGTCCTCTCTAAACTTTATCTCCACTGTCAAGGCGTTCGCTTGTTTAATCAGAACTGTCTCCCCGTCCGCAGTAATTGTTTCCACCCAGGAGGGGGCTTCAGAGGTTTAGGAAATTGGCTTTTTTTATGCCGCATTAGTTCTCTTGCCATTTATTTGTCTCTCCGTTTCTGTTTCTTCCCTTTCGCTCCGTTATGATATGGTTATCTATCTCTACTTCACGCCCCCCCACCACCATCAATTCTTCCCCCTCCCCCCCGTCCCCCGTCTCCCGTCCTCTCATTTTTCTCCGCGGCCTAATCAGCTGCATTTATTTCCACAAACAGCCCATTTCCCTGTTTGTGCTAACGAACATGATTCCTCAGTTAAATTCCCCTTCCCAGAAGCAATAGAAGTTTTAATGGCAGTGCAACGACCCAACAACAGTCTCGTCCCGGAAAAAACCGAGACGACTGTCTTCGGTTGGGGAGGACAGAGGCGGGAAGGAAGATGGGAAGTCACGTCACTGCCGAGCAGGTGACACTGTGCTTGACCTTTTGCACACAAACAGAGGTTCTACTGTTGCTCTGTAGAACAGACGCCTTCACCAGCAGCTTCAGTCTGGTAGTTGGGCTCAACTCTGGGTCGAAAACGGCGAATGTATAATTTCCTCCTTCGGCAGTGTGGAGGCTCTGGCTTTTCTTTGTTGGGGTACGTGCTCGTGTTTTGAGCGGACGGGCGGACTGAATGTGTCCGAACTAAGGACAGTGAACGTCGTCAACTCTCTGCACAGTTCATGGGGCTCACGGAGTGGAGAACAGCCACTGTCTGTTCCATCCCCCGACTCCAGAGTCTCAAAGGTCCACCTGATGTACACGCTCAGTCGTTGCGAGCGCGTTGCGGCCCGCAAAACGGTCGTTTTGTCGTGGAAATCTTAAATCTCACGCTCCCTTCCACAATGCTCATTAAATATGAATGCTTTATGCAAGCAAAAGCAAAATGAGAATCTAAGTAAAACAGTCAAGTCAAAATACAGGTCTAAAATATAAACTTACATAGAAAATAGCACGCAAATGGATTAACACAACGTAAACCGGAATGTAATGTAATAAGCTATATTGAAGTAAAATTACAGTATAATGGTAAAGCTGCTGCTGATGAGTTTGAATGTTTAAGTGTAGAGCTTTTTCATTGTTGCCTTTGTTTTTGTCACAAATATTTACTGGAAATTCTCAGGATTTGAAATTTCCAGCATCCTCAATTGTGCTGCCACTGCATTAGCAGACATACCGTTAGTACAGAAAGTACTGTTAGAGACAACACAGCTCGTGAAGGTCATCTAGACAAGAGAAGCAGACTGAAGCTGCTGGTGAAGGCATATTTTCTGTCTTCTGAACAAAAAGAAAAAAATAACCTATTGACTGTAGTTTCTGTATGTAAACCTACGGTCTCTCCTTCCCATTTACATGAGCACAATACCACCCGTCTCTCTATCTGGTTTGTTAATTCCTATTTGACATTGTCCAAGTTTAATGAGGAGAACATTCTCTGCAAGTCAACTTGACTTTACCATCTTTTCTGCTGTATTTTTTGTATCCAAATCCTCACTGACAGATTCTAAAAGCTGAAAAACCTTAGACTGAACAGTATCATTTCTCTCTTAGTTAATCATACAACCCCCCCCCCTCCCCCCTCCCCTACCCAGGTCTCACGTCGCTGGCGTTTTTAAATTACGCATTAAGACTCAAGCGGAGGAAGTCGCGACCCTTTTAAAGCCGGCTCAAGATTACCTCAGATGATTGACAGATGCCAGGCTCTATTTATTTAGCCATTTAATTCCCAGAGGAAAACAGAAATCGGTGGCACAGTTCTCCCAAAACATATGTACATGATTAGCAGAGCTATGTCGTTATAATTAAGGGGTTTTCTTTCTATGGTGATTGTGACTGTCAAGTTCAGCCAATCAACAGAGTGCGATTCTTTGCTTCTCGAACATTTTGTACACCTACACAAAGATTTATGTAAAAGGGAGCTTGGACAAAAGTTGTTCAAGGGGAACTCGTTTAATCAGCGAGATGCGTCGGCTTCTAAACCTTTTAATCGTGTCGCTATGAACCGAAGCCAGCCTCTTCATCTTTTTGTTTTTTGGCCCAGCACTTCCTCTCCTTCTTCTTCTCTTCTTTTTTTTTTCCTTCTCTCGTTCTGATATTGTTTGCTTTATGCCATTTCCAATTATTTAACACATGTCCTGAATAGAATTCCTTCGGATGCACAATCATGAGGCAAGTCAAGGACAAATAAAATCTCATCAACTTGAATGGCCCTGGATAAATGCCAGGGGAAGAAAATATATTGAAGGATTGTAAATCATTGCAGGGTTCTCCTGTGCACCCTGAACTGGGGACACCAGTGGACCCCTGTGACCCTGCAATAATGTCTCTCCAGCAGCCTGGAGCAAATTAACCCTCTAGAGGTCAGAGCAAAAAAGCCTATGTCTGGTCCTTAGCCACATTTCTGCAGCCGCTTAATAATTCTGCTTGTCACAACCGGTGCCGGCCCCCCTTTGGGGCTATTAGCGATAATTAAGATTTCCATTAGGCCAAGGGCTTAATATCTTAACCATCTAATGAGATCCATTCATTTGAACACCTGGTCCGGGCTTCATGTAAATGAGAGATTCTTTCATTTGTTCTTCCCCCTTCAGCGTGGACCCAAAGTGAACTAACGTTTCTGTGGGAATCAGGCTCATTACAATAGCAGCCGACTGTAGCTGTGTGAGAAAACTTATTTTGGGTATTGACCGGGGGTTAGATTGGGATTAAGGAGGAGGGGAAACCATACGGTTGGTTGGTGTCTAATGCAGTTCTGATTTAATTCAAATGTTCTCACAGAACATTTCCTTTCAGAACAAATGTATATTGGATTTATGCCTGTTAACATTTTAATTTCCTTTTAAAAAGCTAAAAAAGTTTGAATGTTTAAAAAAAAGAAATCTCTTTAGCAGCATTCAGCAACATACTAGAGTTGCCCTGCAAATCTTTGGTTAAAGTGACACCATACAACATTTAACTATTGCTCAATTCAAAACAATGCTATGGCAAACTTTAGATGAATATTGCTGCATAACTGACATTACAGATTTGGTTTACTTACATAATTTCTCTTTTAAACTTCAGCTAATATCTTAGCATTGTAGGTAAATGCAGTAGTTTAACATTTAGCAATTTGTCCGTTCTGTGCACAGTCGCCGCTGTTTAGGAAAAAGTTACTCGCTCTAAACCTGAAGTAACTGATCTTTTTCAGTCCCTCGGAGGCAGGACAAGAACAAGCTGAACACAAATACAGATATATTATCATCTCTTAAGTTGATATGGCGAACTTGTAAAACAGTTGCCTCTCCAGCAGATGCTTTTGGTCAAATATGACTCCACAGTTCTGGGAAGCAGGTCGGAGATGTTTTAGTATGTGATGAAGGCCTGGTTGAGATACCAAATGCATTTGTGCCGACGTGCAAAGCTCCCACTCACCACCACTCCCACACAAGGTCCGATCATTGACCCCCTCGGGCCAACTTCTTTCCCATTATCAGTCTTTTAAAAACCCATTTTGTAATGATAACCCCCCCAAAAAAGAGTCGACGAGTTAGAGACTGCACCACTTTCTGGCCCTGACTGTCTATCCACCTCACACTGTGATAATGTGGACTAGATTATTTTGCAGAAAATCATGTCTCAGTGATGATATTGACAGGCTGCTGCACATTCACTCGCCTAATGTTCCTGCCTTGCTTAATAACCTGTGCCTGTGGGAGAGCAGAGGTAAAAATCCTTCCCCGCGTGAATGGAGAAGAACCTTGAAAATAAGGCGCATGTTATTCAGAATGCAATTTGAAGAGTTCAGCTTGGTAAGAGGGCCATTAGAGAGTCTCACTTCTTATTTCACTTAAATGGAGAAATGATGGCGCGCCATAGGAGACGTACACGCATGTGCGGTCAACCCCGCCCTCCGCCGCCTCCTTCTGTCTTGCTCTCGTGTCCCTGATGTCTGAAAAAAAAACAGGGTGAGGGAGACAAATGGAGGCTGATGATATAAAATATTAATGCTCAGTATGTCCAGGCCCCCGGTTTCTCATCCCATCGTCCCCAATGAGTTCTCTCTCTTTTCTGTCTCATTGTAAAGACATTCAGTGCCTATACGGTGGAGAAATTAGTCACCAAGGTACATCAAACTCGCATAATTGCTTTTTTAAGGGCAAAATGCGGGTCATTCATTGGCAAGTCTCTGGCTGGCACCGTACAAGCTTTCTTGACACTATTTTTTTTTCTATTGTCCCACCTGCTAAGTCGATTTAATGTGCTGAAATCAAACAGCAGCCCATCCACTGAGACTGGACGCCTTCCGTCTTCGCAGGATACAATAGAGCCTACCTCCCGAACCCTTCCTACGTGGGACGGTTTCTATTTACATTGCAGAAAACGAGCGGCCGCACAATCGTTTCTGTGGCCCGGCATCCCGCGAGGGGTTTCAGTGCAGTGGTGATGAGGCCCATTTTGTTGTGATGCTGAAAGCCACCCTTTGCTGCATCGGCATTTCGAGCTAAACGCTAACACGAGCATGTTAGCGTGCTGACATTTGCTAATTAGCCTTAAAACACAAAATACAGCGGAGGATGATCCATTTATGAACAAATATGAATGGAAATCTAGACACTGCCATAAAAACCCTATATTTGCAAGATTAGCGCTTCTCAGCTGTACATCTATACATGTGCAGCCGCCCCCCCCCACCCTCCTACTCCTTGCAGTGACTATACTTTGCCAGAGCATTGGTATGAATATTAATCATTTCACTTTATATTCCTGCTCCAGTAGCAGCTAAAAATATTCACTCATGCATCCACCATCCCAAAAAAGAAATGTTCTAATTGTGTTCTTAATTCAAGCTCACGCCCATCTCTCCATCTGTCCCTTCCCTCCATCCCGTCATCCACATTGTGGTCTTTGATCGTGGGAAGCTGCAGTAACTATGAGCCAGAGGGCACGGGAGGCATGTGTTCAGTCTTCAGATGCGATGCTGTGCCTGTTAACGCTCCACATTTGACTGTTATGGGTTACAGTGGCTGAATCCTTTAAAACATCCTGCACCGAAACCATCACAAATAATAATCAGAATGAAACCTCTGGAACAATTCGTTGCAGAAAAAATGTATTTTATAGAGCAATTTTGGAGCAACTATGGATCTTACTGGAGAGATTTGGTGAGTAACGCAACAGCTGAAAGCCAAGTCCCCAAAAAAAAGTCACGTTTTCTTGGGGGGAACTCAGTTTTTACACATCAAAGCCAGGCTGCCTAGTAATGAGGACTAATAAACAATTTGAGAAAAAATACTTACTGCAAATTACCAGCATTTCTCCATTACAAACCAGCGAGTGGCATTTTATCCTCTCAACTTGTTCTGATGCTAAAACTGGAACAAACCATCTGAGCAGGTAAGCATGGGGGTGAGTTAAACACTACCCAAATACTACATACTTAGCAAAGAAATCCTTAAGATATTTATTACTGACATGTTGACTTTTAATATTACACTACGTAATATAATACACTATGTGTAATATTAAAACTCAACAATTCATATTTTTTGTTTGGCTGCACCATTCCATCAAATGGACATATTCTTCACGCCTTTTCCAATTCGGGCCAATTTCTACAGTACTTTACAGCTGACATTCTTTTCAATGTACTGGAAATATTTCAAGAGTTGGGACAACACTTCCCTTTAATTAATGAGTCTAAACATGTCAACAATGCATGCAATAATATGTGACAGACTTTATTTCCCTCCAATTCCTAAAAACTGCCGTGGAATCAGCTCTCAAGGCGGAATCGCCTCTGCAATGTGATCACTTCACGGCTCACTAAATGAGAGTCAAATTGGACGTTGTGTTTGTGTGGGATTTCTTTAAATTACGGCTCCTTCATTTTCAAAACCAGACAGCGATGAAATTATAACATCTGCTGTGCAGGTGTTTGATTTTCTGCTCAGGTGGGTGCAAGAGAAAAACCAGCTCGTGAAAACTGAAGAGCGTCGGGGCCGAGAGGCGAATGATACAACGGACTTGGGTGAGTGAGACCAGATCGCTGACCTCTGCACAGCCGTCGGCCTATACGCGCTTTCATCTCGAAGATATGAGGAGAGGAGGTGGAGGACGGTCGGCCCAGGTGTGCGTCACGCCGATAAGCTTCCCCCAATTCAGCCGCCTGCCGCCCTCCCTTCCGCCTCACCTCCATCTGATCCCATCCTTATCCTCGGCCTTTGTCTGCCTCCTCTCAGTCACTCCTCTTTCTTTCTGAAGCCCAGGTATAAGCCCAGATAGGACGGAGTGATAGGAGTTGAATAAACCCCAGGAATTAAATTTCGAAACATCTCTCCCCACTCGCCCTCCCGTCTTCTGGCTTCTTTGCTATCTTCCCATTCTCTCTCTTTCTCCTTGAGCAATTCGATCAGGATGGCTTGAACAAATTTAATATTTAATCCACCAAACAAAACATAGTGAAATTAGAGGTCTGGTCTCATACAACAATTACAACTCTGCCTCTTGTTTTAAAATCTTTCTGGAAAAAGCAAAGCCTACCTATATTGATCGCCTTGTAAAACCAGATATTCCCAAGCGGTTCACTTTAGCCTCTGCAATTCCGAACCTGTGAGGGAACAAGGATCTGTCTGCGAGATCAGAACCTGGCGGTGGAGTGTGTTTCTTTTGCAACAGCGAGTCGAGACGAGGCAGGATTTCATTCTGCTATTCGCAAGTTTGAAGTGGCATGCGAAGAAGTCGCACTTGAACTAATATTAGACTTCCCTCCACTCCGTATTAACCGGGTGGCTCCTGAGGGACGCGGCACAGGCGGGACCTGACGAGCGGGAAGCGTCATCTGCTGCATCCCCATGGGAAAGTTACATAAGGACATAAGTATCACTGTGGGGGTGTTATTGTTGTTGCTGTCTGGGGAAACCACTAAAACATGAAGATGTTGTGGGAAAACTGTCTTCTTCTGTAAACTGAAGTCATGCTCAGGCACATGGCATGGCATTGCATTGCATAGCGGCAACCCTGTAGGATGTTTTCAATTTCTTCAAGTGTGAATAATAGCAAGTTAAACAGGTTTTTATTGTGTTAAAGATTAAGATGATTCATTTTCCCCATGACAATGAGGCTGCTGTGTTCTGTTTGACACGGGAACAAGACCAAGTGGGGATTCCAATTTAATGTTTACCATGTTCCCATTCATCATCTGTACATAGAATTTTATTGTATCTTAATCTAATTTAAATATGTGTATATATGTTCTATGTGTGTGTAGCGCAAAGGGGCTTATATCTCATTATGCATTCCTGTGTTGTAAAATGACAAAATACATGAACCATGTCATCTTGTCAGCATGCTAACATTTTGCTAATTAGCACTAAAAACAGAGTACAGCTGAGGTGGATGAGATATTCATTAGTTGGCCATAAACCAACGAATTTAAAAAAAATTATATATTTTGACCTGATGGAGCTAGATGGAAAGTTAAAGGATCTCCGCAGTAATTATAATTCCCCCTGTGGGAGATATGAAAGTCAAAACCATAAATGTGAAACTCATAGGTTGACAGAAGGGGATCACCAAAGTCAGCAGGATTCATCATCTGGGAACCACGACTTTCTGTATCAAATTCTGTGCCTATCTATAGTATAGATGCAGAGCTATTTCAGTTGACCAATTAAAGTTTTAGCCTGCTGGTGGCGCGAGATTAGAAGTCAGGGGATCCACAAAAGACTTTAAGATCCATCCTCTTGGTACCATGAATGGCTGTACTAAATGTCATGGCAACCAAATCCATTCAATAGTTGCTGAGTTACATTGACTAAAATCCAAACGATGTCAAACTCATGAAAAGTCAGGGAAATCACCAAAGTCAGTAGGATTCAGCATCTGGGGACAATTAATGTCTGCACAGAGTTCCATGAAAAACCATCCAGTAGTTATTAAAAACTGAAGAATTCAGCAAATCTTATGGAGGAAGGGGAATCACAGTATTTTTTGAATGTCAGCTGTGATTTTCAGATAAAGCACCCGAGAAGACACGCAGGATGGAGATATGCTGGCAGAATATGTGGCAATGTCAGACATCAAATGCAAATGAGAGGTTATGTAACACTGAAAACCATAGGAACAGAGAGAAGGAGCACATATTGAGTGAGGAACACTGATCAAAAAAACATGAATTTCAAATCTCAATCCACATGCCTCATACATAAGTCATTGGTGTGACACAAACCTCCCATCCACACACACACACACACACACACACACACACACACACACACACACACACACACACACACACACACACACACACACACACGCGCACACACACACACAAAACCTGGAAGGTTTCCAGCTGTTCGAGGCAGAGAGGGACTTAGTTGTGGCATTGTCAAAATTCAGCTTGGAAAACAGCATCAAGCATTGAGCAGAGTTCAGCTGTTCAGCTATCTTTGTTGGCGAGACGCTGGAGAAAAAAAAAAAGCAAAAAAACGCAGCAGTATATTTTTGAGCTTATACTTTTTGCAAGCGAGCGAAGAAAGGTTCCTTTTGTTCGCTGCCTTGCTTAAGGACACCTCTGTGTAGGCGTAGAGGACACACGCGCGCACACACAGTGACAGTGCACAGACGGCGGCAGAAATAAATCCTTCTCCACAATGCAACACAACCACTGATAGTTTTGATCCGCGAGCTGGGTTATCTTGGTTTGTTTCTGAGGCGCAAATTCAAACAATTCCTTCAGGTTGGAGGCAAACTGCTGAGCTCACTTATCAGTGATGGAAGGGACACAACTGCAGCTTTCTTGTCCTGTATGTACTGTCGAAGTTCTCTCAACACCGGGTCTGCGGAAATGCACTTCACACTTGTTGACCTCTGGCAGATTTTATGGCAATGCATAGGTTAAGTGCTGCCATCGAGGGGATGACATCAGTGACCTCCCACTTAGAATGGAGGCCATTCGGATTTATTCACTGGACATACTGGCACCAAAGGGACTTAATGAGGGCTTTGACATTTGCTCCCCTCTCTAATAATTGTGCTGTTAGAGAATCTTCGGCTTGGCTATAACCTTCTTCTAATGGAACTTGAGGCTCGTCTGTCAATGGGGTTTGTACTGTATAATGTGTCTGACCTCATGGGCAATCATTTTTTACAGACAAAGACAAAAGTGGACGCGGACGTTCAAGGGTGTCGCGCACTTTGGTATGCAGCACAGCTTCTCTCTTCATGCGCGGATTTCAGCAATGAGAAGAAATTGAATAAGGAGTGGTGAGCCCAAATATAACCTCCGCTTCTCATCCCACACTCCATATATTGTTAGCTTAGCTTAGCACAAAGACTGGAAGCAGGGGGAAAAGCTAGCCAGGCCCCGTCCAAAGGGAACAAAATC
The DNA here is from genome assembly GCA_016806645.1 of Ophiodon elongatus. Lineage (NCBI taxonomy): Eukaryota > Metazoa > Chordata > Actinopteri > Perciformes > Hexagrammidae > Ophiodon > Ophiodon elongatus. The sequence continues at coordinate 3,252,240 of JACSYO010000249.1, read as the reverse complement.
AGCCTTCGAGCACCTCTACAGCTCACTTACTGACGCACTAACTCTATAGGCAAGCTGTTTCCCCCAGTTTTTCGGCCTTCGCCCTCGGCTAAGCTAACGCGCTGCATATTCATATTTGCCGTACAGACATGAGTAATATCCATCTTTTTCATCTAATGCTCGCCAAGAAAGTGAATATTTATATTTCCAAAAACTGAAAATAGACATTTTTATGGGTTATGTCTCTTAACATCAGAGATATTTAAGGTGCATTGAATACTTTAAAAAAATGTGATGATATTGGGGACACAAACAAAAGTGGACCACATGGAGAGAAACAACTCTTAGAAATTGCAAGATGGGGGAAGACAGGGAAAAGTTCCAAAAGGACTTGAGATCAAGACAAACCCGAGTTTAAATAAACACAAAACACTCCCAAGCTGTCATAAAAAGTGGTCTCAAGACCATGTTTAGGACAGCTCGCTACCATGTGTAACAACAAAAAGCGTCACTGTAATCTTCTCTGTCGAAATGTTGCTGCATCAGTGTCCCCGAGACAAACCCCGGCCCATTTATTTCTTCTTGGCGAATGAAGTTATTCCAGATCTGAAAGGGAAGACAAACTCCCATGTGTCCCAGATAACGGCGATTGACTCGTCTACCACTTAGAGCGGGAAGAAAAACGTGACGGAGCCCGGCCCGGGGAGCGACACATACATCACCCGGCGACGCCACTTAGAGCAAAACACACAAACCACATCGTTAACCTTTGGACGGGCATCTGTACGCGTGTGCGTTTTGTCGGCTGTCCCGCCGTGACAGATGAAGCTGGGGATGACGGAGCATGCATGTCCGCTACATGATCACACACCTACGCGTTACAGAAGCTGCATGTACAACACCTTCATGTACAACACCTTCATGTACAACGCCTTCATGTACAACACCTTCATGTACAATGCCTTCATGTACAACGCCTTCATGTACAACGCCTTCATGTACAACGCCTTCATGTACAACGCCTTCATTTACAACGCCTACAAAAAACGTACACAACCTATCGTGCAGACATGCATCAATATAGTGTTTTTAAACCTGCTTGTTTGCAGCTATCCTGCATACACACACGCACGCGCGCGCACACGTGCTCACAGCTGGACAACAGATCTAAGGTGGGAAACGGCAACATTTACCATAAAAACTGCTTGTGCGTTACACTCCGTCACAGAATATGTGTGCAGGAGAGACAATGTCGAATTTATTCATGAGGAGCATTCCGCGGAACATAAAGTGCTCAACGGGGAAGCTGAGGACACCGTGGACGTAATTAACAAGCAGAAGAAGGGGCGAGAAAAGAAACAACAACAACAACACACAAATCGGAAATCGAAAAAAGTGTGTTTGTGTGCTGCTGTGTGGGCGGCTGCATGCATTGCGGCAGGGCTGTATTTGTGTCTTTACCATTGTGTCCGTCCCAATGTAAATCCATTCAGGTCACCCCCCCCCCCCTCGACCCTTCTTTTCTCTCAGACTAATGTACATAAACAACACAAGACAAATCACCAGAGAGGCTGAAAGAAAGTGGAAGCAGTGGTTCTTGCACTAATGTTGCTTGGCAACCGGACCAAGGTGATTTAGTAATTGAATGCATTCTGTGAATATTTGTTTTGAAAGTGGCGTGTCCAGCGTTGAACCCAGTAAATGTCTGAGAAAATGCACCGGGCAAGCCTGTTTCTCCCCAATTATTTTAGGTACAAGCTCCAAGACGCAGGTTTGTTGGCCGACGACTGCAACTTTAAATCCTCAGGCCGACTATTTGGGCAAATCTCGGCAAGGGAGGTTCATGAGTAATGCACCTCTCTTACAACCTGTGTGTTGGTGCCCTTTAACATGAACCCCCAACACCTCCAGGGGAACCGAATGGAAGGCCAGCAGCACGAAGGTGCACTTGTATTGGGCCGGACGTTTAAATGTGCTATATGTCTGCATCAACCCAAAGGCCGTTCATTAATGATTGAAAACATTTCCAAGTACGTTTAAGGTCTGAGAGCAGCACAGATAGAACCTACAGGACAGGAGTTGGCAGCATCATTAATGCACCGCAGACAATTCATCTTGTATTCTGTCTCACAATCTAAAAGCCGTAGTCTGTCTTCAGGTTTGCTGGTCTGAATGGATAATTTATTTAACATAACAAATGTTTGAGAGCCACAGCCGACCTTCACTTTCAGCAGCCAAGACATATATGAGGTAAGTAATGCAGTTTGCAATTATACCAGAGCTTAGAAACCACATTTAACATAGGGAAGTATGAACTATAACCTATGTGAGCCGACGGTGAGGTGACAGCGTTTCAATGCATTGCACCATCCTTCAATCATGAAGCCGCCTTTAATTCACTTTCTGTCTTTTGTGATAGTTGCCCTCTGAGGTTTGGCGGAAAATAACAAGTTATGGCAATTTCTCCTCACATTTATTCTTTAGTTTATTGAAACTTAGCTAGACGGTGGCAACGCGCTCTTGTGCTTCATGGTCGGACATTTTTGCAACGTACTGACCCAGCAGAATCGGCTCCACAGCTTTATGACACAAAGAGGGGGGTTTTCCCACAAACTGCTGCAAAGCACTTATTAGCCAACATATGCTTGCTTTCATTATATAGCAATGTAGAAAATACAGCACTCACGAATCTCACAGTATTTGGTAAGAAGTAATTAACTTGACAGTGAGAGACTGCTGGAGAGACGCTGCACGCAGCACCTTTGAGGTTATGGGGTTAGAGGTCAGAAATCAATATAATCAATGGGAAGTTCTCAAGGGTACGGATATAAACACGTGTGGGCGTTTGCAGAACATGTGGGATAATGACTTTAACTATTGAACTCTACCAACCAGTACTGGTGGATGCAGAATAGTATGTAGAACAAGTGAGTACAGTAAGCGAGACTGACAGGAGGGAAAATATTAAAACATAATCTTCCATTTCCCTTTCGTGAATATGATTCTGGCGCTGTCGGTTACCACCAGGTGTCACTGTGAACTCACAGCAGCCCTTCCCCCAGCCGGGGCGAATCCCCCACCCCCTCTCGCCCACCTCCCTCTCTCCCTCTCTCCGTCTCTCCACTCCTTCCATGCCTCCCTCCATCCCTCCCTACCTCCCTCTCTCCCTCCCCCCTGCCTCCCTCTCTACCTCCCTCCCTCTAAAACAAAGTAATTGCCTGCAGCACAGTTCAGAGTCTCCTACTCTGTCTGACGCAGATCAGGCTCCAGCCAGTCAATCATTATTCTCCACCACAACAGTGAATACCCTGTGTGGTTCAAGGAGTCACTGAGACCTGCTGGTGCCCCTGCATGTGCGTGTGCGTGCGTGTGCGTGTGTGTGCGTGTGTGTGTGTGTGTGTGTGTGTGTGTGTGTGTGTACATTTACGGATGTAACGTGGTCAGCGGTATCAGTGTGGATGTTTAACCTGCACTTTCAGTAATCACAGAGAGCCACGTTGAGATCATACCCATGTGTCGGGCGCACAGGGAATAGTGACAGACATCAATCTCCCACGATTTTTCCGTCACTCAGGCATCCATAATTCAAAAGCAGCCGGTCAGGGGTCTTGGCGGGGTCTACTTGCAGAGAGAGCCGAATTCTTTATTAATATTGATCCGTTTATTCATCTAATTTGTTTCGTCTCTCTTGCGTGCGCATGTGCAGTCTGTGCATGTCGAGCCCGATGCCTCCGCGAGTATGCGTTTAGGACCACTGTGCATGTGCGTGACCACAATGTGCGTCTTTTCAATGAACTCCTCAAGGTCTGTGGAGAGCGTGCAGCCTCTACGAGAGAGAGAGAAAGAGGGTCCTCCTCTCCTGATTTTCTAATATCCGCCGGTCTGACCAAAGTGCCGTAAGAATGTTATTGCTCTGCAATTTGATACCCGCGTCACTTTCTGCTGACGGAGAGAGAAAGCGCGCGCTCAGCAGAGAAAGATAGAGACAGAAAAATGAAAGGGTGTGAAAGTGACAGAGTTAGACGTCAGTGAAGCCATTTATTCAACCCGTGGCGGGGAAGACTATCTCTTTTTCAAGGTAAGAAGCAGCCAAGGAGGCAGCAAATGAAACCTGAGGTGCTAAATCCTCAGAGTATCCTAAAGGGAGCCTTTACGCTCCAGGTGAAAGAGACTGGCAAACGTAAATCCAAGTGAAACCTATGAGCTCTTATAGATTTCCTCAATTTAATCTGGCTTCAATCACGATCAGGAGGGGCGGATGTAAAGAAAAGGTGGGAATGCTCCCCAAGTTATCAATATAACTATATATATTATATCAATAACATGGGACACGAGTGTCTCTGCTATACTTGCCGCGAGTCGGTTTATTGTAGGTTACCCGCTACAATGGTCGCAGTGCGTTGCAATGGCAACGGTACACATAAAAATGGCCGCCGCCATCCTGTATTGATTTAAACCATTTATCCAATCATTTATCCAATCGATTACACGCACACACTGCACTGCTACGTTCAACGTTACTGCTGACTTCATACTCACCATCACACAGACGGTGGGCCGCCGGGCTTGTGCCTGACAGAGTCAGCACACGGCTGACAACCTCGCAGCTCAGCCGACTGACACAGGGCAGAGCTGCTGGGATAGCGGGGTGTCACGTGTCCACGACACAAAGCATGCGACATTGTGGCCGCCAACTCTCCCGGACAACTCTTCCATTTTTTAAAAAATTTGCTGAGGAACAATTTGTCCACGTCCCCCGCTGGAAACTGCAGAGGTATACCCTCCTGGAGTAAAAGTACCCTGGGTTTGGGAATAACTGTAATAAAAGCAACATGATCCATTGTAGAGGAGAAATGATGTGTGGGAATGACAGGGGGAGTCAGAGTTGTTTTCAGATTTACAGACCTCGCTGCTGTATGCTGCTGTCAGAGAGAGAGAGAGAGAGAGAGAGAGAGAGAGAGAGAGAGAGAGAGCAGCACAGGGAGGCCTAATTAACACAGAGAGCACCAGCATCCTCAAACAGAGTGAGAGATTCTGATCCAGCGGCATTATCGCCCTGCCATAACACTGCCAGTCCAACCTGAAACGGCACTGCTGAGCTGATACGCCTCCTCCAACCCCCCCCCCCCCCCTCTCCCTCCCGCCCCCCTCCCCCCCACACACAAATCATCTGAGGTCATGACTTACTGCTCGCGCCTGAATGTACAAACAACATTTTCTACATAGCACGGGCCCCACATGGCACATCATCATCACCAGAGTTATTTCTGCTAAATGCATTATATCCACAGGGGTTGCACTTTGCAGATGTAACATCATCATCATCATCATCATCATCATAATCTCAACCATGCAGTAGTGATTCAGTATAATCTCAAGAAGCACATTCATTTGAATTAATTCAGTGCTTTAAGTCGTTTCTCAGGTGCTGCTTCTTAATAATGACAACAATATCTTTACAAAATGACGAATCCCCATAGATTCAAGGTTAATGATATTATGAAGGTAACGCACATACGTGTATGACGGTGGCAAATTCTAGTACGTTTTAAAGATGAACCAAAGACTATGTAATTTTTGGCTTTTCACACATACTGCACATGCGCACACACACACTTTAATTTCCATCTGGCAAGTATTTTCGCGCATTTAAAAGGTCAGCCCCCCCCCTCGGAAAAGAAAACACTTTTAGAGAAGCAAAATGTGTATCATGTACGTCAATCCCATTCCATTAATGCAAGATAGAAAATGGCTCCAATACAGAGGTGACCACAGGGAGGAAGAGAGGGCTGCAAAAAAGAAAAGAAAAGAGACAGACTAAAAAATGTCACAGCGAATGGAGGCTGTTAAATATGCCATTTGGTTGGCCATTTTTTTCCTAAAGCAACTGTGGGCAACATGCTGAGTGCATATTTCTCTTTTGGTTCTCAGGGACACGAGTGCTTCCAGAGGCCCGGGCCTGAGAAAGTACCTCAATACTTCTGCCTCCTTTCCTGGCTGTTAGAAAGGTTATTTCACTCCTCAGTTGGATCAGAATAGTGCAACCTCACCATTCGGCCCTCAGTAATTCTAAATGCTGAATGACGTTCCCCTTCCCTGATCCGGTTCACCGTGTCCTTGCTTTGCCCTCATCAAAAAAAGGAGTGGCAGTAAACTGGCCTGGACATTTTCACCAGATTGCAAGTCTGGGATTAAGATCATGTTGTGGCATTTGATTGTGTAATTGGCCCTCAAAAGGAAAAGGCTACAGAGTGGACATTTTCAACATTTGCACATGTTCGCCAGGAGTTTGGGGGATGGCGGAGGAGAGCGGCGGTTCAGCCAGCAGCTGGCCGACAAGCGAGACTCAAACATTGCCGTGTCCCGCTTACTGCCGCCCCGCTTCTGGGCATCGCCGTCACCTTGGACCGCTCGCTGGCCAAAAATACGAGTCCATTCCCCCTGTTTTTCTGTGATTGTGCCCTGCACTGAACGCTCATTAGCATTTTTCCTCTTCCCCATAACTGGCCTGCAGTGTACCCATCTGTTGAATGGGTTTGTGGAGCCAGGTGTACGTGTAGGCATTTGTTTGCTCCTTTTATTTGGAATCAAATTGTGTTATTAATGCTAATTTGCACTGTGATGTTGGCCACAGTCAGAGCTTGTAATCGCTCAGTCTCTCAAACACACAAACACGAACATGCATACTGGAAACCCTCTATGGCACTTCAACCAGTTTGGCTTATAAGTCAGCGATCATATTGTAAGGAGTAGGTGGCAGTATTTTTTTAAAGTGGTGGGTATCTCATTTTGGATGGCAACTCTTTACGGCCTCTCTCCTATAAAGTTCACTACAGGGGCCCCTGGCGGAGCCTGGTTAAGACTCAGGTGCAGCTGGTTTTATGGGCCCCGTGCCCATAATCTTTAACAGCTAATGTCATGGCTGTCGTGTGAGAGGAAGGGCGCAGTTTTTTGATTTTAGGAATCAAAAGAACCGGGGATGGGAGTCCAGAAACACTGGACTTGACATTGAGCCCTATCTTCCTTAATGTATTTCATCAATCCCGCCACAATATTGTTTCACCTGCACGCGAGATTTAACCCATATCTCACTTATTGTATCACAACGGCGACTGCTGAGATTATTGTTCCACCGGAGAGGAATGCGACAAATTGCACAATGCCTTGCCAATTACTGCTGTTCAATAATGTAAACCCGGGGAGACTCTGCCTTTTCACCCAACCCTCCTCCTCCCACAGCAAACGGGGGCCGCGTGCAGCAACAATGACTGTAAATCAATGCTCCGTTTGTTCTGGATGGCAGTCTCCACCTGCCCGTGTAGTGTCGTTTATTTGCCTATTAGAAAAGAGGCAGCATGTTGTGTCACTTGCACTTACGCTGCAAGAGAGAGGCGTATTGATTATGTGTGTGGAGATGTACAGAACGTTCCAGCAAGACAGAGGGAAAAAACTGGTTAAATGCTTGTAATTTCTTAATGCAGGGCTGTCACATTATGAGGGATTTGCCTGGATGTATAAATTTAATTAAAGTACGGAAGTGGTTTTATTAGTGAAATGTACTTACAGTATCGACAGTAAAAGCACTTGCAATAATGTGTAAGTAGTATTTCGCTGGTGTAGCTGCACCAGGTGGAGCTAACTTTAAATATTGTAAATAGTATAGTAGCCAAATGGTTTTCCAAGCTAGGGGTCGAAAGATAAACCTGAGGGGTCATGCGATTTTTAATTGGAGAGGAGAAAAAAACACGATTGTGCTGCACACATTTATAATGTATGTATTTGCATGTTTCTCTCATCTTGGTTTCTTTACGAAATATTGGACCATTAATAAGGTAATGTAATAAACTCCGCCGAGGAGATTATGTTTTGTTTTGGTTTGTTTGGCGGAGATCTGCGTTCCACAAATTCCCTTCTAGTTAATAATGTAATGTAAATAGTAATCAATTTCGAAGTTTATGTTATATGTAACAGTAAATTGTAACTATAGCTGTACATGGTGAAATATTCAACTTAAGTACAAACACCTAAAAAAAAAAAAAAAAGTACAGTACTTGGGTTACGTACTTTCCATCACAGATTTTGGGAATAAATACATTTGCCCTAATCATACATCAATCATACAGCACAGTGGGCTGCTTGTGTGAGCAGGTGGCGGAACGGCCTGATGAAAGACACACAGATACAGATACAGATACCTGGACTAAATGGACCTGTACTTGTATGGCGCTTTCACTAGTCTTCCACCCACTCAAAGTGCTTTAACACTACATGACATCATTCACCCATTCATTCACTGATGGGAGGGGCTAAGGTGCAACCTGCCCATCAGGAGTAGCTACCATTCACACACCGTAGGCACAGCTACGGGAACAATTTGGGGTTAAGTGTCTTGCCCAAGGACACATCGACATGGGGTAGCAGAGACGGAGATCGAACCGCCGATTCTCTGATTGAAGGACGACCCTGCTCATCACTAAGCCACAGTCGCCCAGATATGTGCTCCTTGGGCACAGCACATGCACACTGAATTTTAAAAAAGTTTGCAGTTATTGACTTTGCTTGTTTGGTAGTTTTTGGACCACAGATAAGTCTATTTGCCTGAAATACAAAAGAAACAAAAAAAAAAGATGGCAAAAGAAGGAAATGGCAATCTGAATATCACAGAAGTGGAGCCTGGCTTTAGAACCTGTAATGTGTGAAATATATTTAATGAGCAAATCAATCACACCCAGCAGATGCTGTCAAACACAAAGAAAACACAACTGAGGTATTTATTATTTGGGGGCGATTTCCTCTCACCTTACACCTTCACATTACACTTTTCCATACGATGTTTTGAATATTAATTTCCCACGCGATCACTTCACTGGTAGTAAGTATCCTATGGTGGCACGACTTTACAAACTTTAAAAATACATTCACAACCACTCCACCAGCCACACACACACACACACACACACACACACACACACACACACACACACACAACGACACTCTGAACCGCTCTCTCTGCTTCTCAGAGGACCGTCCTCCCCTGCATCACTCGAGTTCATAACCCCGCTCGCATGCACAGCAGCCACTTCCCCAATAATATACATGCACACATGCAAATACAAGTGCATCCTCTCACCTGAGAGCCCACTCATGTACATATCTGCACACACACACACACACACACACAAACTCGCATACGGTCGTCATCCCACTGCTCATCTCTATTCTCCTGGCTGTCCAGTCTCGTCCAGGTTGGTCGTCTGGAGAGTGGAGGCAGGCTGAACCTGTCCGCTCTGCTTACTATCATCGCCTGGCAGCAAACCTACAGGGTCAAACACAACTTCACTTCCTCTCAGATGCCTCAGCGGGGCTTGATTGATCCTGCTTGGCATCACAGAGGCCGGTGGAATGGAGAAGGGAAAACTGCAATCCTCTGCAGATCTGGCACCAAATTGGGGTCAGATTGCTATCGGGAATGGATTGAGTTAGAGCGACTGATTGATGGATGGGTTAGGATTCGGGGGATGTAACAATTATGAGGTGCCTGATCGCTCTCTGAGGGCTGGCGCATGTTAAAGACGAGGGATGCGTGCGCTGCCACAAGCTGGCGCTGGGGTCAGTGTTCCCGGCAGATGTATGAAACCACCGGTTTGACTTTCCCTTTTTCTGTAACTGAGGAGCAGAACCATTTCAATCTGAAGCCTGCACACGTGAATGAATTTGCCTTTTTTATAATCTTAATAGCTGCCAAAATAATCAAAAAGAGTTGGTGGTACGTTTACTGTTTGGGTGAGAATGTAGGATAGAGAATATTGTTCAGCCGTTTGGAACTTGAGTGAGAGAAAATATTGTTGGCTGTTGGCATTAAAATTCCCGAACCTCCTCCTCCATGCCTCTGATTAGCCCTGGCAGCAGCCACGGCAATCCATTGCTGCATGTCTCAGTGAAATGCCTAATGAGTGGGATCAGTCAACGGCGACTGGCAGCCGGTCACCAGTTGGGTACAATGGCAGTTGTTGGTAAGTGTTAACGCTCCACACTAGAGAAGCATCTCTGGAGGAAAACGTGTGTGATCGCTGAGCACATTGATTCATTTTTGTGTGACTGCATGTTCGAATATTGACATATTTAATGGAGGGTAATGGAGGCAATGAAGCAATTATACATGCTGGTATAAATACAATGGTCACCCAGAGACTTCCATGCATTATGAAGCTCAACTCATAAGCTTACATTTGATCATAATCAGCTCCTGTACTGTTAATCAGCATGCTACGATGACCATTATGAAATATCAAAGGGTTTGTACTGTAAATACAAAGGACGTCTATGGGGATTTCCTTTAACTACTAAAAAATACAATTTTATTCATCGCTAATGAGAAAAAACAACCATCTAAGAATTTAACATATTAATCGTCTTGCAGCTTTAAAACTGTAGGCGGAGATATAAAACAAGGATGTTTATAAAAATGTGTTTTTCCATATATAGCTTATTAAATATGCATTTACACATTAACACCTGAAGGCAGGATAATAGAGAACGTAAAAACATTCTGGTTACTGCATGTTGATATGCAACATGTACATTGCTCTGTCAGTTCCAGTGCGACGCACGTAATTTCCATTTGTGACATTTGCTCACGCTTGCACACAAGGGACAATTCATTTCCCAATCTCACTCCTCCATTGTTGGTCTGCAGGTCCTCCATGTTTTAGGTCCTCTGTGAGGTCAACGTCTCCGCTTTTAGTGCCGCAGAAATCCGCCAGTAGCTGTCAGCTCAGCGTAGAAGTTGGAATGAATAAAAGTAAAGATGGCAGGGGGAGGAGAGAAAGGTGGACTCATTAGATGTGAAGAACTTGTGACCCCGCTCGCTGACACACACCTGCACAAACTAGATCAGTGCTTCCGAACACCTTGGGATGTTGCTGGACTCGCCCTTGTGGACAGGTCAACTGCAAATCCAGATGGCTGGTCCACCTCTGACACCGGAGTGGCCGCAGCCTCAGAGAGAGGCTTAAGGGCCTTTTATCATAGAGAGGGAGCTGGACTGTCTTCGGGATGAAAGCTGAGGGGTTCCAGTCATTAAGTGGTCTCTGCCGCCACAGACAGCAAAATATTTGATGGCCACGATACACTCGAGAAAGTATTCTGAGCTCAAGATAAGGCTGAGGAACACCAAATTGCACATGTGCCCTGCATTGTTAGAGCTTATATTGTGATGAAAAAAATAAGTTTTTAAAAAAAGACCCAGATTGGAACTTTGTAGTTTGTGTTTCCTAAATGACCGGTGAGTGCCTCATCATTCCTCACACTCTCCCAGGCTGAAAGAGAGCCCACAGTGACAACACAAACAACGTGACTCAGGGGATGGAGCAACAGTGCATTATTAGTACACTGTTGCCATGGAGCCCATGTTGTTAAAAGTAGTATCTACTTTTTTTTGGCCCCCGATGTGGCAAAGTGGTCATATTGAAGCAAGCAGACCAAGAGTGGAAGGCATTCATTTTAGGAGGCATACGTGCTGCACTGTTGCAAATAGCCTGGATCCCGCCCTGCGTTGACTCATTTTGTATTTGCACATTAACCACATTGGGGCCGCCTCCCCAAATTCATTGTCACCAGCGCTGGTGGCGGGATGGTTTACGAGCCGTTGCGCTTCCCGAGCCGCTTTGCTCATGGCTGAAGGCAGGTAACCTGTGTCCAGAACACAAATTAGCAAGTATTTTCACAACATTTGATGTCTGTGTGCTCTGCACTGCCACAAACCACTGAAACCCCTGCCAGGACTCTGAATCTGAGTCATCACTTAGCAATCGAGGGAGTGTGAGAGGAGAGAAGAATTGATGAGGATGGATGCAGACAAAGTGTTGAATTGTTCAACTCCAACCCAAGTAAAGGAAATGATATGATAATAAATGGATGGACACAGTAAACAATTGAAGTAGTGGCCTATTGTGCAGAAATGGTCTAAAACACAACAAAAGCCAATAATGCGATATTACAGCATAATGAACCATTGCCTTGGATACAGTTTGTTCATAGACAAAGAAAAGCGAATAAAATCAATTAAAAAGTGTCTCCGTTGTTACGAGGGACGCACCCATCCCAGCATCAGGTCCGATACTGTGCTCATTCAATCGTAAAAACCGCAGCCAATACCCCTGCGGCACCGTGGTGTTAACCTCCCGTCAGTTGAGCCTTGTAAGCTGAACCAGCTGCAACAATTACTGGATGCACAAACAGGCTAAATCAATCATTTAGCGCCGGCTGCGGAGCACGCGCAGAAACAGGCAGTCTCCGCTGCATCAATGAGTTTAGCTGGGAGGTTGTCAGCTGTGTGTCTAAAAAAAAATGGCTGCAAACAAAACAACCCGAGCAAACTTTAGGTGTTATACGCTGTATGAAAAAAACATTCCGGGGTCAGTTCTCTGACTTGATGTCTTTTCTCTCCCTGTGCTAATGTTACACTATGTTTTCAAGCTAATCACATAATTGCTTTGTTGACTTACTCACTTACTTAAACTTACTCACAACAACTCACAACATTATGTAGATTTCACATATGGAGTATTGACGGTATGTTCAAAAGTGTAGTGCAGCCTGGCATTCGATACGTCCCCGTACACCCACGTGCTTTGAAGAGGCCCTTCTGTGAATGACTTCAGACAGACAGTGGATGCGAGGGAGATCACACACACGCACACGCCCTTTTCTTAATAATACTTTTTTTGTCTTCTTTTTTGTAGATTTCGTCCTGCTTTTGTATTTTATTTTAACTCTGCAATTTATCTGACAGAGAGACGGTGAAAATGATGAAAGCTGAGAACACAGAGCCATATTGACATGGCCTACATGTCGGAATCGTCTAATGCCAACCGATTCACTTTGACAGTGCTATTTAAAGTATCACAGCAATGGCTCCTCTCCCGCTTGCGATTGCTGCTATTGTCCTCCGTGATGATGATAACGCCAGCTTGAGAGGAGAATGTCGTAAAAAAGAAAAAAAGAAAAAGAAGAAAGAAAAAAAAGAAGATGAGTACAGTTACGCACGCTGCATTTGCTTTTATTGCTCACATGCTTGCATCTTGCCCATTCTCCCTGCTGTATTAACTCTTAGTCAAAGACACAAGCTAATAAGATTGCGGGAGACATTTTAATGACGACTGGCGGCGAACGTGGGTCAGTGAGTCGTTTGGTTCGTCCACTCATTCGGTCCAGACTGGACTATCTCTACAGTTATCGGATGGATTGCTGTGAAATTTAGGACAGACCTTCATGGTCCCCACGGGACCAATTGTATTGTCCTGCTGTTGACTTTTCATCCAGCACCATCGTTAGGGAAATACTTGTGTATCGTGCTAATTAGCAAATGTTAGCATGCTAGAACGCTAAAGTGATATGATGACCATGGTGAACATCGATTAACAACGGCACGTTATTATTGACATTATTGTCAGCGTGAGCTCAGCATGCTGGTATTGGCTTTTACATTTTTAATATGTTCGCATGCTGATGTCAACATTTAGCTTAAAGCTCCGCTGGGCAAAACGTCCAGCCTCAGAGTCACTGCTGTACCACTTTGAACATGTTAAGTTTTCTTCATCCTCCTCCTACTTTTGACCGACGACCATTTCACTGCTGAATTTATATCACGTGGAATCACACATTCACCTGCTTGTCTGTTTTTTTCACAGCTGAAGGAGGAAGTGATATTCTTTTTCACGAAAAACCTGGGACATTTTGAATATTTATGACTCAAAACCCCAAAGTATTTAGAAGCCAATAAAATTCGGCAAGACGACGCCTCATTCCACCTCTGCCGATAAATCTACATGAACACAATTCAAATACGTCTTTAAGGCACACAGACCTGCGTTGCATGAATGCGGTTGGCTGGCTGTGAATCACTGTGCCTTGTTGCCTTATGAAAACAGCACTAGATAAACTCTGACATATTTACACACATCACGGTGCAACTCTTTTACAGAACACAGGAAGCTTTTGTCAGCTTTCGAGGCACCGTGAGCGCAATAACGTCAGGATTGTGTGTGTGTTGTGAGATTTATGCATGAGAATGGAAGCAAAGGAATGTGTGTGTGTGTGTGTCATCCCTTTGTGAATATGTGTGCATGCATATGTCATTATGTGTGTACATTTATCTACCTTTATCGTCAAGAGTGTGCAAGAGCATGAATGCACCTTCATCTGTATGTGTGTGTGTGCAAATGAGGGCTCCAGCGTGAATGTGTGTTTATGCATGGGTGCGCGTGTAGGTGTGTGTGTGTGTGTGTGTGTGTGTGTGTGTGTGTGTGTGTGTGTATTTATATGTGTGAGGCCTGTTGCTGGCCATCCAAGCAGACAGGTGTCAGGTCGTATCAGCACGTCGCTCCAGTGACCAGGTGGAAACCTGGAGGAGAAAAGGTGAATCACCGGGCCACACTGGGGCAACAAAACTGCTTGGCTTAGTCCAGCATTACCTACACGCACGCACACACACACACACACACACACAATGATGAGGACACACTCACAAAACACAAACACACATCGTTATCGCACAGTGAGAGAAGAAGGAAAAAAACAAGGAAAAGACAGGAGTAACATGTAGAGAGAGAGATAGAGTAATAGGAATGAGTGCGGTCTGAGGGAGGCTACTTGACCGGGTCTGCAACACATACACTCGCGCACATACACACACACACACACACACACAGTCAGATTAAGTCACAAAAAGTCACATACAAAGTTAGAAATGCACCTATTCACACAAATGATTGCGTGACTGAGTCGAGCATATGGCATGGAGCTGTCGAGAAGCGCACACACACGTGCATACATTTTGAAACATGCAGTAAACGGACACTTCAAATAATTAGCAGCTTGATTGAATTGAACAAAAACACACACACACACCATCTCCAGAGGGGCTGCGAGTGTGTGTGTTCTGTATTTTGTCAGTGCTTGATGAGGAGAATGATCACTCTTCCCCTCTCTTCATCCCTCCATCCCTCATTTTCTCACTCCTAATTAATTTACACACACACACACACACACACACACACACACACACACACACACACACACACACACACACACACACACACACACACACACACACACACACCACACACACACGTTGTGAGGATAATTGCCGCAGCAGTGATGCTGGCTAATGACAGGAGAGTGGAGCAGAAATAACAGCGGATGGGGCACCAGCGCTGATGTTCCTTTCAACATATCTCCGCTCCGTCAAACACACCCCACCCCACTCTCTCCCTCTCTCCCCCTCTCCCCCTCTCCCTCCCTCCGTCTCGCTCTCTCTCTCTCTCACACACACTCCTCCTCCACTCTTTTCACCTTCCCTCTTTCTTTACTCAACTCCCACACGCACCACACACACACACACACACACACACACACACACACACACACACACACACACACTGCCTTCTTGTCGCCTCCGTCACTCCTGTCCTCCTCCGCCCCACCTCTTGCTTTCTACCCCTCCTTCGCCTTCGGGTGCTGAAGCAACAGAGGAGTGTCGGGGAGCCTCTGATCACGGCGGCCTTAACCACAATTGAGGGTGACGTGTGGCGGGATGAGACCCGTGTACCGGAAAACCTTGGCTGGCCTGCCCGCATTCTGCCTGGCGCTTGCCTCGCCTTCCCTTTTCTTCTCTGTCTTTGTGAGCATGTGTGTGTGTGTGTGTGCATAGTAGCCATCCTAATGGGTAGGAAATGTTACCAGCCCACTGGGCTGTGAAGGGCTGAACTCACCTTGAGCGTTGTGAGCGAGATGAAAAGACTGAGAGAGATAGACTGGCACACAAACACATAACAAGGTACATATATTACATATGTATATATGTATATGAACATACATACATACATACACACACACACACACACACACACACACACATATATATATATATATATATATATATATACATATATACATATATATATATATATATATATATATACATATATAATATATATATATATATATATATATATATATATATATATATATATATATATATACGTAGATATGTACATATGTATATATACATACGTACATATATATAAAAAATACGTATGTATGTATATATATATATATATATATATATATACATATATGTATACTATATATAGTATGGAGATTTAGATAGATCGATCTACATCTTACACAGACTTCCTCTATTTCCTCTATGGCCCGTAAGCCTGACTTTGAGGTACGTCCACACTCGCACACGGAGGGAGGAGGGGAGACGCTGAGCGTAGATATAGGGTTGCATGCTCTGTCCACACCAGGCGTAAAAACAGCTCTCGTTGACTCATCATGACACAATCTGATTAGAAAACACCAGGGGTGTGAGTTCCATTTTTCCAGCGTTTTCGAAAAAACGCTCGTCAATGTCACAGGCCCAGGTAGCCTATCAAATTGATCTTACTCACATAGGATCAGGTGCGCACGCAGCCCCCATCTGCACAAAACACACCGCTTTGCCCAACCAAGGCGTTTGTGAAGTGGCTGAGCCTCTGACGACGCGCCTCGGTGCAATCAGCCCCTACGGGTGTGGCATTGAGGTGTTCGCCTCTTTTTTGGGGGTTCCACATATTTCTGGCCATGTAACGTAGATAGAAAGTTTCTGCTCCCTTGTTGGTTATCCTGCTGCAGCCTGTATAGATGCTGGAGGGCAGGCAATAACATTTGGTGGGGGCAGCAGATGTAAGAGACAATGGCACCCTTGGCTGTGGTTTGACAGAGCTAATGTACTCACAGAAATATGCACCAATGCACACACAAACACTCTCACCAGGTCCCAGATCGACTTAACGCCTCTTTGCTAATTACCTTTACATTTTTACACTTCTGCTTACTCAAGCTTTGTTTCAGGCAACAGCAGGTAATTGATTTCTGTGTGTGTGTGTGTGTGTGTGTGTGTGTGTGTGTATTAGTCGGTCTGTCGGCCAGTCGCTTTGTTGTCTGACTGCTATTGAATCCCCTGCATTTGAAGCACACATGCCAAGTGTAACCCGCTTATATATTGGCTAGGTTAGATTAGATTTAAAGAATAACTATATAATAATATATTATAAGAATTACCATTAGCCAATCCCGGACCACCGGGCCAAATAAACATTCGGGTTAAGGCAGGTCACTTCCTGCTGGGATTTATGTGCCGTGGTTCCGGACGTCAAGACGACTAGTTCGGTAGAGATCCTCTGCAGGCAGCGGCGAATACTGGTCTATGCAGCTAAGCTGCCTAACCGTAGCTAGCTCCCGCTAGCCTAGCACTGAGCAGTACATCGATTTAATGTTGTCAACAGATATAATAGCTGATTTTGCATTTTGCTAGCTCCCGCTAGCTTAACAATTAGCATAGCTGGTTGTAAGTGCTGCGGTTTACATGTATGTTTTTAAACTCACACTGTCTTTGTGACCTTTTGTAGGTCAGGTTTTTTGGTGATATCATCGGGAATTTCGGGATCACGTGGATCTAAAGACATTGGATGGCGAGCTACCCCCTTGAGCAAAGAACCCCCCTCCTTCCCACAAGTGTGTGGTAGGAGAATGAACATTTCCCGAAAGAAGGAATGAACTGAATCACATGTGTGACTTTGGATTTATCTGGACAAAGAGATTCAATATTATTGTTATTATGAACTTTTTTTAGAAACAGGACTGAGTCTCGAGGAGAGTTCTCCTCTGCGTTGTGGCAGCATCAAGTCTATCATCGCTTGAAACCTGACTTAAAGTCACATCCACTGAGAAAAGTACCGACAGTCTGTTCTGACCCATCAGGCAACTGGACATAACTGGACATGTTGCTTCACAATAAGAGAGCTAACAGCTAATGCACTAGCAAACCAGGAACATGATAACAATTCCATTGAAATTAATTTATACCGCTGTGAAATTTTACTTAAGTAGTTCCATCGATTAAAAAACTAACTACTATACTATAATACTGGCATTGTCATTTTCAAAAAGATACCCAGACCTCCTTGTCGAGCAAAAAACAATCAAATACAAGCTCGCACAACGTTCTGGTGGATGATTCTTTAGGAATTCATTTTTGAAAATGAATTCACAACAACGAACAACACTGATTATCAAAATAAACAACGTATTTCTGTCCTTGATTGACAAGAAATACTCAGAATCACATCTGCCAATAAACTATTCATCACAGTTCAAACATTCTTTGACACCGTAAGACACTTATCTGTGAGCATCCATTCATAGAAAGTTTGAATGTTTAATTTGCAGCCGTCGTTTTGTTGTGTTGAGAATGGTATTGCTCTGTCACAAAGGAGACAGACACATTGAGGCCTTAATGACAACGTTTTGTGCAACGCAGCATCTGTTTTTTCTCCTTTTGTTCTGTCATTTAGCGAGTGCTTTTATTGCCGAGCATCGTACAAGATTCAATCCAAGTTTAATTACATGTTCTCCCGCATTTCAACCTCGATCAATAGACACAAAAATAACATTTTCATTATTGATTGGGGCTGAAATGCTGCAAAAGGTTTGTGGCTTTCTCTCTATAAGAGCACCGACAAAGTGGCCTGATTGCAATTTGAAGCACTGGAAGAAAACTTAATTTACTCTTCATTTAAGGCTGACCTCGAATCAATAGCACATTTGATGAAAAGTTTTTTTGTCAAATGAGCACATAATCGCTGTCAAGTTTGGTCAACCACTTCACTCAGACAGACACAACCGACGCAGTTAACTTGGCGGGCCAGTGACAGATTGGAGAGTGATGACATTTAAATACAAGTAATTGAATCTAAATCGTGCCACACTTAAGCCATTACTTGACTACCTTTCAATAGTATTTTAGACAAATTAGTCTGATGCACTAGACTTTCAAACAAAACCAGAGCACATTTCTAGCATGCAGTATCGTGTGTTTCCCCCTTGTGCCTGTTTCATACAGTCGGACAGGCATCCTGTTTGCTCCTCAGTGACAGCAGTCGAGGAAATGAGAGCGGGCCTGATTTTGTAACTCCACTCTTTGTAGTACATGACAAGGACACTATATTGTCAGATTGGGAGAAAGCAAAGGGCTTTTTTTTGGCCATCGTCCTGATAACAAAGCATCATTATTTACCTGTCATAGTGTACAACACTGTGTTTGAGATTAACTTCTTTTTTTTTCTCTCCCGCCATCCCTGCTGCAAATTTGTCTTTAGACAAACAGTTTGGCCCTACGAGGGCTGCTGTGCATTCTAAGTCCTATACCTTTTTTCTTTTTTTTCTAGAGGCAATGTCAGGTCGCAATGCTCCTGACACTGTGTGGAGTTAACACGCAGTGGAGCTTCAAAGACCTGTCTTTCTCGAGTTGGAAGATGTAAGCTGCAATGGTGTCTCTCCCGTTTGGTGTCAAGGAGGTGATGTATTATGCAGCAGCAGCACAGTGGGTCATGTTGTGTAAAGAACCAGTATGTGGCCCTGACAGGGTATCTGGCAAAACCTTGAGGAGGTTTGAAGATAGCACTGGGTGCTGAAATCCTTTTAAAGTGGGTGCTCAACAGTGAGGTGTGCCCCTTTGCACATTTAACTGCTATACAACTGAAACACTTCACCGCCACAGGGGACACTACAACAAAAACAAAACTCTTATATAATGCCTAAAATTATGTTAAAAGCTTTCAAACACGAATACATTTTCATTTAATGTCTATATCAGGAGACAACCGGTTCGGTGAAGTGAAGCCAATGCCTTAGTGCCTTAAACTTGGCGACTCTGGTTCCAAAAATAAGTCTATTTGTATAGAAGGCTATGAGAAAGCGACCTACTTATCACTTGATTTATTACGTCAGTACCGAAAGATTGACTGAAAAAAACAAGAAATTAAAATGGACATGCCATCTAAAAGGCAAATAAAAAAATTAATACACCACATTGAAAAAAGGCAATTCTAGGTACTATCGAAGTTTCAAGTTACAGAAATAGTAATTCCAAGAATTAAGGCCTTTACACAGCGGGGACGAGATAAAAAAACGATACAAAAATTCAGAGGCGAGCTATTTTTCTTTTTTGCATTATCTCGTTAAAACTATTCATACCGGCAGCGATATGAATTTGTAACAGTTGCAACACTTGGTCAATAAAAGTTTCCGATACATTTGCGCAGGCAGAGGAACAACTACCGGGATCCTATTGACCCAGAGCACTGTCTGAGGTGGATTGTTGTACAGCCTAAGCAAATGTAAGCTGTTTTATTCTGTGTGAAAGTACTCAAGACTAAGACGGTTCGAAAAAATATATTGCTCATGTGTTCTCCCACTGCAGCACTACATATGAGTGGGCTGAGTCGGGCTGGTCAGAGATCACACCAGTCAACTATCAGCAGCAAGGCTGAGGTGCATACATTTAAAAAATGCACCCTGGCATTAAATCTCCCGTTAACATTTCCCAGCTCAACGAGATGATTGTGCAATACAATTTAACAATCATGTGGTCCATCAAATATCATCTGCCGTGTATTCTCTGAGGCATGAAGAAGTAAAAGAGGAAAGTTCTGTTTGTGATAGCCTACAGAAAAGACAAAACCCAAAGCATCAAGTTTGACAAGGTGAAAGATCACATTGCAAGTGCCTGGCCTTTGTGTGGAGTACAGGTCAGGTAGCTGTCATGTCCAGTGCAAAAGCTTGACTGCAGTCGATGAACCATGTTTGTGTGGATTTGGAGATTATCATTGAACTGCAGGAGGATCCAACTACTCGAGCACGAGTTGGCTTCCTGTCAGAGGCAGCAACAGCAACAGCATGGTACCTGGATTCCTCGATGCCATGGCGGATTTTAACAATGTCTCAGAAAGAGTCTCATAACAACACAGATCCACCATTAGGACTCACAGTGGGTATTTGGCCCTTTTCTTCATCACCCTCTCTCTTTTTACACCGACCAAACTCCCGTAGTTGTATCTTTTTCCAGTCAGGTTCATCACATGGGTTCAAATTCAAGGTCTGTCACTTTTTTTCTTCTTCTCAAGCTGGTTGGCCCGTGTGTCAACTCATACAGTATTTATACCTCAGATGTAATGGAAGATCATACACAGTTTGCGGAAAACTTCGGAAACTTTGAAAAAGTAAAGGTCTTTTCACGCACAGACATGATTTGAAAGTTTAAAGTTGAGTTTTTTCTTTAAATATTTAATGAGTAAGATCAAACATGTACTGGCATTTTCACTCAGAGCCTTTTTGAACCGTCTGCAGAGGGTTCCAAAATGTCTGGCAGGAGTCGTATAGAATAGATGACCTGACATCACAAAGGTGCAGACTGCCAACTGCCAATGCCATTTGAGTTTACAGTGATATAAAGTTATAGTTTTATAAGTAAAACCTACATCCTAATGCTATAGCTTATAGGATCTACTAAATGTCCAAGTGAAACAAGGGGGTAATGAATTTGTATTTAGGGGGGATTTAGAACTGAAAGTATTAACCTTTACATTATAAACTATTTCAGAGTTATAGCGACAGTCACACCCTTCTAATGCTTTGTTCCCTACCAACACAAACTATGTAATAATAATTAATCACAGGCTATCAATAATAGTAAGGAGAAGAACTCAAGCATATCAATTGCCTGGCAACAGTGGTGACAGCTTGTGAAAGACCCGCCTCGTGCAGCATTTAAGCGCAGAGTTACTGGGAACCTGATTTGTTCAGATCCTGTGCCCTGACCAATGGGCTATCCTGACCCTGACTACTTAAGGTCACTGCCTGACCTTAACCAATCGTCTCTTCCTCAACCAGTTACGCAGAGCGGGAAAAAAAAGCTTGAAGTGTCATATATTTTGCCACCCTACATGCACTAAATAATTACACAGTAAGTTGGAGCCTGTGGAAGTGTTAGCGAGTTATTTCAGCATGATGATGATGATGTGTAATTGTCTCCGTCGCTCCCTAATCATCCTATTTTTTTAAGAACACTTTCAACGGAGACAAAAAGCTTTGATTGTGCGTGACCCGAACTGAATCACACCGTGATTCTTGTCGTGTTCTCGCCAGAATGTAGAGTGAGAGAAATAACCTGGTGGGAGCAGTTGCGTGGGAAGGGAGTGTTACAACCAGACAGACTTGAATCTACCTCCCGTAGTACTGCCACAGTCTTGTACTGTTGGCCAGACCTCGACAGTAACTGTTGAGCGAGAGCACAGTGTGTCTCCTTCGCCAACCATCAGCTGAATTTTCCAAACCAGGTTTGACCGGGTGACATTTTAATCACATGCCTACTATTTGAAATGTTAACAGCCTCTGCTGCAGCTGCTCCTGAAGCAGTAATGGACTGCTACGAAGGGATAGCAAAAAAAATGAATAAATAACGTAAGCAGGGCACTGAGTCAAATGGTGCGTTTGGGTTTTTCACAGGAGCAAGCACCATCGTCATGCTTCTCTCACTGCAACCACAACAAGGACCACTTGGATTATAATATCAGCCATTGTGATTCTAATTCTAACCATCTGCGGTTTCCATGGTGAAAGCTGTGAGAAGCAGAGCCCACACACGGGGACTTATCAGCAGTCATGAATATTTTTCATTGAACTCAGCCTGAGAGAGAACAAAACATGTAGTGTCCAGCATGCTCACAGACAATGGGCGGACATGAAAAGCCACTTTTACCGTTGCTGATTTGAATATATATTTATTTGTATGTGTCAAAATATTTTAACTTTGAGGGCGAATGTTCCACAAACCCCCCCAAAAAATAAGTGGTTTCAGGGACTGTTTCCTGTTTAAATCCCCGGAGGTTTTGCCCTAATGTGACAACACTGTCGCCGCGGACCGAAAACAAACCGCGCGCAATAAGATTTGTCTGTGTGCAGCGAGAATTTCCAGCAGGCCGGAAAATCCGATCAGTCGTGCAAAGTGGTCGACCCTTGCCACGGCGAATGAGATCTGTGTTCGCTCTAATTAGTTTCTACAAGCAGTCTTCAAAAGGCGGGACTGCGGCCGTGTCAGTCCCCACAGAGACGGGGAGACAACTGTTAACAGTCTGATGTTGTTAGATCACTTGTGGTCTGGAGCAGGGGTTGTTCTCATGTCAGGGATCCTCTCACATTTTAGACTGCGTGAACAGCTTTTCATAAAATAATCATGTGAATGGTTATTGGTATGATATGGTGGGAAGTATGCAGCCGGAGATTAGAATTGCCTTTCATATTTACATTATGGAAATTGGTTAATTGGCAGTTTATAGATATAGATGATGAAAAATGCACTTTTGTTGACAACAAGTTGGTCCGTTACCGTGACGATAACGTGACGGTAACAGATCATTGTGTAAGAAACACTTTTTCACAGCTGCATACCAGCCAAAACGTTAAACAGCTTATAGTACCTCCAAATACTTCTCTCTAAAATGTTTTCTATATTTGGAATTATTATACTTTATGGCCAAGTTTTTTAAATGATTTAATAGTAATAACAATTACTAGTGTACTGGTATCTTACCAGTGAAACAGAGATCTAGCCCCATGCCTTCCTATACAAAAAAATCAACCTTTTCCAGAATTTGGTTTAGCGGCAGTCAGAGACATTTTGGCCAATGGGATGCCACCAAGGAGACATCGTCATGGACAGAAGCACAAAACCGAGTAGAATAATTCACTGTACCTTTTAATGTTAAACATCAGTAAATATTTGAGTGTTTGTCTGCACACACAGAGACCAAAATGTTTTCCTCAACACAACTAAATTAGAGGGAATGACATGATATAGAAAGAAAAGTTCACTGACAAATTAGAATATGATTTCACCACAGCCGTAGACAGCTACATTATAATAATTAATGCAATCCAAAACCTAATAAATCTGTAAATAACCATGCAGACAAAACTGAAATGAACATCCCTGCCAAAATGAGCACTGCCCTGAAAGCTCAGAGATCCCTGGAGGTTCTTATCGTTCTGCATACTCACTGCAGAAAAACCCAGACTAAGCACTAATGCATTACAAGGCTTTTACATGCAAAGCAGATGTATATGGCCGCATTCATTTACAACTTAATCTACAAATTGCTTACTTTGCTTGAGCACGAGGAGGCTGTGGTTAATTGCAGGACGGCGGCAACACGAGATGTGCATCAGGGTTGTAAGAGATCCTCGGTGTGACAGCAGGCGAGCCGGGGCCTGTTACATTTCAACTGTATGGATGCACAGACACAGTGCGGCCTCCGGGCATGGCTCATGCTACCTCGCCCCCTGATTGACTGGAGAACCGGTGAAGTGAAAGAAAACTCGACATTATGTCTGAGAGCGTGACAGAGATTGATAATAAGCCTGTTTGATATTGCATCTTTAATGCAATATAGACACTTGAATTGAAAGTGCTGTATGTTTATTCTGAACAACCTACTCTGTGGTTTGTCAGGTTGTTTTACTGGATGTAGGGAAAGCCCTGATGCCTTCTAATAGAGGATGCATACTTAGGTACTTATTTTCAAGCAGAAATGACCTGTATTCCCCTCAAGCTTACCTTCAAGCATACCCCCTTAGGTTTGTTGCCATAGTTGCAAATATATATGAATGTAGTATGTATGTTAATGCCATCAGCTGAGAGGAAGTAAATATAGACCCAAGCAGTTGCCTAGCAATGCAATTTCGTGGAAACTGTCCATACAAAAGTCTGGGGAATACTTTATATGTTGCATCAAACAGTGTTATGAGAGCCTCTTGGTTTTGGACGAGGCAGGCAAAGTCACTTTACCACTTTTTGAAGTTTCAAACGAGGCACAAATACAAATGTGTCAGCAGCAGCTGAATGTGCAACATTTATTTCACGGCCTCTGATATCAATGGAGGCCTGGAAAGAGAAGGCAGCGCCTCCAATAATTCCCAGGGACAAGTGTAAAGTGAAGACAGCCCCAGGGAGAAAACAGGGGATTACTAGTTAATTCAGCTTTGGGTGAGTTAAATTGGCTGGAAGAGAGTGGCCGTGAGTGTGTGTGTCATTGTGTGTGGATATAGTGCAGACAAGTTTGGGCGCGTGGGCATACATGTGCAGAAAAGGTGTCTGTGGTCAGCGTGACGCCAAGCCGAGGTCAAGAGTTGTGATATGTTCATTTCCGTGCCGCTAAGTGCTCCTTCACAGTCACAGCCTTATTTATTCATCCTACAAGCTGGGGCTTTTCCACCACTAGATGTCTGATAGGGGGTCCAGCTGAACCGTTAAAGCTGGACTAGGGGACCCGGAGGATAACCAGCACAGATGGGGTTTGTCAAGCAACATCATCAGTGAGATGCGCATGCAGAAAATTACAGAGCTCATGAGTCTGTCAACATGAAAATAAGGTTTTATGCCTTAAACTGCAACAAAAACAAACAAAAAGCAACGAGTGGAAAATGTTCATTATCTCAAGAAAGATACCACCAGTTAGCGAGGAGTGCAGGATTATCTATTAGCTTTAGCAATCTCTTTCAGTTCTGTTCTCTTTACTTACTTTTTAATTCCTTTTTCTGTAATGTTAACGTTGGCGTCTGGTGCTTTCACAAACCTGTGTTGCCGGTTGATGTTTTGGGACTTGATGTATATTTAGCATCATCATTGCTACTCGCTGCTCTTTCTCACTGGGATTCCATGTGTAAAAACATCTTGGTCAAATGCATTGTTATTCCTAAGGCCGACACACATGGCAAACTATTTCCAGCTCTCCCTTTTGGTCGTGAGAATCATGCAGCATCTTTACATTAGTTACTTTAAAGGAGCTCCTGATTTAGTCCACCAAGAAGAATTGTGTTGGTACGCTGCCTGCAATGCTCTCTTCGTGCTTTGTGGCAGAGACAGAGTGAGACGGCAAGTGTGGCGAAAACAGAGTCCTTTTTATAAAATAATGAGTCAGGCAGCAGTTGGTAGGATCCTGGGGACAAACATTAGGAGGGAGAGACAGCTTGGGTTACTCAAATCAATCTGTTTATCCACAGTGCTAACCCAGTAACACTAAGTTATTCTTTCCCCGAGTCAGGAACTGATTCTCACAAGAGAATTGAACAAAATGACAGGAATACCAGTGGATAAACTCCTCATTTAACAAATCTCTAGCTGCACCACCAGAGCTAGCTTCAGCCTGTAAACACATTTCCTGCGCACCACTGCACCTTCACACCAATACTAGTAAGAGAAAGGCAGAGAGTAAGTCAATGGATGGAGCAGACACCTTCTGCCTTCAGATGAAAGATGATGAAGAGAGTCACCAGTGTGAAGGAAAGGCCGTCAGTACATTCATGACAGACTGAGCTATATTCTGTCTCGCTGGATTTAATGCGATACCTAGTTTAAAAAAGAAAATCTGCATGATCATCTTGCAGAATGCAGTTATTGTTGCTGTCACGACAAATAACTTAATAACACATATTTGTTTGTTTTCTCATCTATTAATTTTAAGTCATGTAATAAAAAATTAAAATTGTTTTTATATTTGATATAACTTCTAAATGCAATATAGACGCATCCTGCTCAATTATGACCTCCACTTCTGAGATTGTCAGTTCTGCCTCAAACTTTTTATACACGCAGTTTCATTCAGGAAAAAAAATCATTTATTATCTTGAGATGTCAAGGAAATTGAATCTGGAGCCGGAGATAATGCAATGAATTATATGCACAGCTGCTCCCATCATCAACACAGCAGCGTGCCATGTTGTTTTCACTGTATATAGACACCTGTCTGTTGTGTGGTAAGTGGCACAAAGCTGAAACTAATCAAAGATGTTAACATGCTTTCCCTAATTGACAGACTGCAGAGCAATTTAAGCGTGCTGAACGTGTCATGTTCATATGATCGTCTAATCATTGCCGCTTTCAGAACAAATCACCAAGAAAGACAATGTGTGTATATTTAGAAGCTGTTAGCATGAATGAAGTGTTCCCAACTTCAGGTGCGGATGCGGAGAAGCAGCGAGCAGATGACTCACATGTATCCATTCCGATGCGTCAGTCAGAATCGCCATCAAGATGTGAGGACTAGACCAACCTCTCAACGACACAGATACTTGCCAAACTTCTAACACGCTAAATTTACATAAATGTGCACAGAGTGAGACTCGCTGCTCTGACGTTCATGGAAGGTCATTAAATATGAAAAACAAAGCATTTTAAAATGTACAGCTTTTTCCACCCCACAACTGTTTGCTCAAACAGCTCTGTTCAGAGTGGGACAAGTAGACAATCACTTTGCCACCAACAGATCCGCACCAGGCAATGTGTCCTCTGCGTGGGGCTGGATCGCATCGATGGCCAGCATAAACAACGCTGGGATTGCTTTACTCAAGCCCGAACCCTCCGTGTGGGGTCCGCCGAGAGGACAGCTAGCCGGAAAGTGGCCGCAGCTCTGGTGAGGCTGGACCATCTGTTTCCGTCTATCTCCACTCCCTCCCCTCCCCCCAACCCCTCTGAGAAGAGGAAAGAGGGGATGAGGAGACGGATGAGAAAGGTAATGGGATCTTGTCTACAGCTGACAGGGGTAATATCTCAGCTGCTGGAGAGAAGCTTCCACGGCCGCTGTGAGCAGACTGCCCGATCGTTGTCGGAGTTGCTGCAGAGGCGTTCAGCATTATCGTGCCGGCAGCTTCAAGGGGTTTACAAGCTTGGGATGACAGCAAAACCAGTGTCCGTTGATCCCATCGTAGTCTGGGAGTTTGTTGACTAGCCAAGGAGATGCTAGAACGCCTGAAGAAGATATATCTTCGAGTAGGTCAGCGGGAGGTTGATGAGTGTGAAAGGAACTCAAAAGTACCATGATGATCTCTCAATCCCGTCATAGTCCCTCTCAAGATGCTGCTATTGTAAACTGCAGTGGTGCTACATAGAGGCAAAAGCTGGGAAAACAATGCGGACGTGCCTGCATTCTTTCTAATGGCCAGCAGGGGGTGACTCCTCTGGTTACAAAATGAAGTCTGATTCTCAGTACACATTGTAAACTTGAGTTTATGGTCAATATCAATAATTTCAAGTGTTCTTCAACACAGCATGATTTTAATAAACTATGGTCCCAGTCAGAGTGAAATAGACCATAAAGGATGGGTAGGGCGAGGCGGGGGTACCTTGTGATTGACTGGTCACTACCAAGACGTTGTTCATTCTGGGAGTTGTCTGTGTTTTAATTTTAGAACAGTTCACAGTGTGTTTTCAGTTCAAAGTTATTTGGAATTTTTTTTGTAGCTTATTCAGAGTTTGGTTGTACTTTTGGTTCCAAATAAACCAAAACGGCGAAAGCCAAAGACTAGGGTGGTGACGGCCAAATTGCCAAACCCAGGGCTTCAAAACAGCAGTCCACAACCCAATGGATGACATCCTGGTGACTATGTCCACTTCTTATATACAGTCTATGGCAGGAATGAGAATAATAATAATCACTATGATTGCACTTTTTTTTTAAGGCAACCTATAGCTCTCTGAACGTATATATGTTATTCTTGTAGCGAGCCATCCATACGACCCATCCAACTTTGAACCATATGCCATTTTAACATAGTTTAATACATCTGGTGTGTTTTACGGTTGGCTTTTCTTTTATTGCATCAACCTGAAGCCAAAGTGATATATTGTAATCAAACTTTTACTCTTTTAGTAGTCAGTCCATCATAAAAAAACATGAAATGCCCAACTCATGCAGCATATATTCTACAAAGTAGAAATGTGGTTTCAATAAAGTCAGAAATCCACTTGCTGAGTATATATATGAGAGATGGGATGAGTAGTGAGACAGCAGCAAAGTCCCAAAAGTCAAAGGAGCTTAGGGTGTAAATAAAGCTCAGCATGACAGCAGACAAAACATTGCCTATGGAGTTTCATCTCTGCTCTAAGATGCACACATAACCCTGAGGACACAGCTTCTTCTCTGTCACCCAGGGACCAACAAGACAGTGGCAGTCACACGGGTGAAACTTGAGAGTTTATCTGTGAACTTGTCAAGAGGTTGGCAGTGAGTGTGTCTGCTCGTGTCTGCTCTTTTCTCTCTCCTGATGGTAGCAACACCATTCTGGTAGGTTTAGAGCTTTACTTCCCACCCCCCCCAACAATTATGTTAGAAAAAAACATGTTCTTGGCTGAAAGGAACAGACAAATGGAAACCTGAGAGCAAAATAGCAAATGAGTGCTCCTCCACAGAAAGATGGAAACATCAACAATTTTCATTTTCTCTTCCTTTTGGTATGACATAATCACAAACTGTCCGAGGTGGTAAACATGCATGCAAACACAAGATTAAGATATAATCAGCTAAAGGATTAACTGACTGACTCAGTGGCATGCCAATTTTCTGGTTTATTTCAATAAATGACTCGTCACCTGGTACGCTAATTGACCAACAATCCTATCAGTAAAACCTGAGAGGCGCAAGGTGCAAGGTTAATGTATTTATCCAATTGGGAAATTGAATTGCCCAAAATATTTTTTTACCTTCCCCAATACAGTTTGTGTTTATTAGCAGTTGTCAAATAATAACAGCGTCCATGCGAGCGAGATGCTGTTGGCTTTTGCTGTGGCACTCTAGTGAAGCTACTCAGAAACGGTACGTGCCTTTAGAAAACGACTGTTTTATTTGCCTTGCTCGCACACTAACAGCAAAAGTTTTGCCCGCATCATCTAACTTCACCCGACTAAAACTGTTTCCAAGGTAATTGAAATGCTTTCTTGCGCTGCAGCTCATGGACTTTGCCTTTCACCTGCCACCATTTTCTCCTGAGTGCGAATTAGTTGCTTAACATGGTATTTTACTTGCCCCGGGCAACACTTATTGTCGGGCCCTGAGCCTGTATCTAGACTCACAAGTCCTGCCCCTAAGAAATGCTTGAGGGTTGACTATTGAGTATCTGAAAAGAGAACAATCATTTTCTCATCTTTATTGCATCTCAATCCTCTCATGCAAACCAGGGATGTTTTTAGGACGTTTGCACTATTGTTTTTAATTTGTTTTTAACAAACTCCTAAATACCCCTGAGCAGATGTGCACATCTGTGGTTTGTTTCATAGAGGGGGGAACAGCTTGCTGAGGCTCAAGACATATTCACAGTACACAGCGTGTTAACACTGTTAAATTGAAAGGTTGTGTAAGCCATGAGAATGTTATACTGTTAAGTTTCTTTAAGAAGAAGCTTAAGATGTGGCATCCCTTGATGAGAGGCTTTAACCAAACAATAAAAAACAATGGATCTACAGTTTTATCATTCATCACTTCATCAGACTATAAGTGTTGATATGTTAGATACCCAATGTTGCAGAAAGCGTATATCTACTGCCTGCTCGAAAATGTGTATCCACCTTTAAAAGGCACATCATCTTCCTTTGGCCCCAGGGACAAGTGTCTCATCCCAGATAAAATCCAGACAAGATTTAAGACATTTATTTACACTAAGCCTCATTGTCTGCGTGGCCAGATAACAAATCTAATGGCTACATGCAAAGCCTCACTTCAGTCCAGAGGGTGGGGCTAATGCACCTGAACCTCTTTGTTGGTCGAAAACACCAGAAGAAGAAGAACTCGTTTGGTGTCCAACTAAATGTAACGGAATTTAAAAAGTTTAGTTACAACAATAACAATTTAGCAGCTAGCTTAATGACTCTGCATTAACTAACTCAAACATGAATGAATCATATTTATAGACTACGCCTGAAATTAAGTTTATTGTCTTCACAAGCTCAAATTCTTGAGTTCTTCATGCTCTACACCAGTAATAGGTGGACTGTGGTCCGGGTCCGGACCCAGACGTTGTTGTATCTGGACCCTGGACCTAAAACCAATAGATAATTGAGAATTATTTAATTTTCGACAAAGCGCTTCTACTCGTTCAGCGGTCCAGGAAGTACACCAAGCAATTACATGCGTTACAAAGCATCTCACGTGATGCAAATCAAATATGTGTATTCTGACACAGGAGAGACGGGGAGAGAAAACAAACAGGAGAAATACGTGAGTCAGAGAAGATATTTCACATGGCGTTCTCCAAAAAGAGAAATGTGGACAACTTAACCAGAGCTTTTAATCAATAATGGACAGACTCTTAAATGTTCTTCCTGTAGACGGTTCTAAACCAGTATGTCTCATGTGTTCAGAGACTGTGGCGATTATTAAAAGCAGTAATGTGATGCGCCACTACGAGACAAAGCACAAATCTTTTGAGCAAATGTACCGACACACACAAAATGAAGGCACAGAAAATAAACCTTAGAGCCCAATATGATCATAATCCTAACATATTAATTCACTGCCCAACAATGATGTCAACAGAGAGGAATAGAGCTGGAACAAGTGGTTTTAATAACCACAGATATTGTCCCTGCACACACATTTCTCCTTTTAGAAGATGAGAAAAATATAATATCGTGGTTTTCTTGGTTGATATCACTTCACCCTGAAATAACTGAACTTAAAGCTGCAGGGCATAGACAATTCAGTTAAATATTTTTTTCTAAAATGAAGTACTTTATTTGAAGCTTTCTGTTATGTAACGTTCAGTTAATCTTAAATGGAGCCCTTGTTTTACTTGAAATAAAAGAACAATTTATTAATTATTTATAATTCAATTTAAAAAAAACTGAGGGTAAACATTGTTGAGATATTATTTAATTAAACTTTCTTTATTTGTAGTCAGTTGTTGACTACGTACAAACATTGATACAACTGCTAGGCTACTTCCATATATACATGGGACTGAATCATCGGCGACATTTGACATTATTGTGATGTTCCAGACCCTTCTCTACATTTATATTCCTAGAACGAAAGTGATGTGGACTTTCTGTATCTTTATTTTTTTTAAAGCTATTCTCCCCATGAGCCACTGTAATTGCAAATCGGTTTAAGGGATATGAGACCAGTACTGCTACTCTTCTGACCTAGCACTTTTTTTCTGGCATTGTTTTCCTTTTTTACTGATAATCAACAAGAAAGAGAGAGGGAACAAATTACCACAAGAGGTACTTGGCAGGAATGGAACTGGGGACGTATTTTTTTTGTATATGATGACGAACGACTAAGACACAAAGATCTATGACCTGGCAATTTTTGTTGGCAACAATCATCTTAAAATGCATATTTATTTGTACCATATGATCAGTTTTTTTTCAATTTGGAGAGGAAAGTCTTTCTTTCTCGTATTCTCTCTTAAAAAGCAGAAAGCTGGATCCTGCAGCACCATGTACAAATATGAACTCCGAGCTCTCGATGGGGGTGATTCATTGTACTTCAGAGTTTGTTCCCACTGCACATGTTCATGCCTGGTAAAAGACCTCCTGAACTAATTAGTTAGAAAAGCAAACTTGAAATCCTCCCCATGTTGCGAAGCTCAAGAAACTTGTGGATTTTCCACCCCAATTTCCCCACGTGATTGTCCTAATGTTTATTTATTGTGCCGTTCAGTGGCAAAAGTTGGTCAAAGTCATATCATTTATTTTCTATGCAAGACAAGGGTAAGGCAACAGAGTCCCTTTAAACACTTTATGGATTCCAGGTCTGGGGGAAGTGTTTTTGAAGGCCCTGCAGCTCTGCAGATTTACACCACGCAGGAGAATAACAAGCCTTGGTGAATGCTCGGCTGAGTTGGCAGGAGCAAGAGACAGGGGAATCATCTAAGAGGAAGAGAGCCCCAGGGTATTGAGGAGAAAGAGGCGAGCGAATACGTTTCCTCTGCAAAACCAATTAGCAAATGACTCCCCGCACCCTGCTCTTGGAAGCTGAAAAGAGAGAACAGAGAGATATAAAGGGAATGAGAAATGGTAACACAGCAACACTGTGTGTACGTGTAGGTGGGCGGTGATAGACAGACTTTAAGTGTACTTCTCATGCTGTCTGGCATGTGAATGCATGTGTGCACTTCACCCCGTCCTCTCCCAAGCCTCTATTACCCATGAAACACGTCCATATCAGATCTTGCTGTGACAGTTGCACAGGTTATTGGCTGGTACTTCAAATGTTGGCAAAGCAATGAGTTATTTTGTGAAAGACGTGCCCTTAGTGTCAGTGGACACAAGACCCGGCTGGATGTTTAGAATATGAATGGAATTGTGGGTGAATTAAAGAAAAATCAATATAGTGTGTGTTTCGCTTCTCATTGGCTGCCAGGGTTCAAAACAGTTTAATTTCACAAAAGGGTGTATATGATGAAATTTCCATCAGACAGTGTAACTCTCTCCGTCTTTACCCGACATACCCCGATGACTCCGCCGCTTCGGTGAGCTGAGCTGCTCCTGCAGGCTTTCGGAGTGAGTCTGTCAAGTCAAACTGTCTCCGGGACGGATAACATGGCTGTGACGGGTTCCCGCTAAATCAGATGACTGACAGGCACAGCGGCAATCAAAAATGGATAGGAAAGGGGCTTCAGAGTCTGTACCTCGACGAAGAACAGACGCCGTATCCTGCGAGGTAGTCAGGGTTTAGATGTGAGGCGCTGGGCAGCGAGAACTCCCTCACACGTCGAGCACACTCATCTATCGAGCATATGGTGCCGCACTCGGCGGTCTCTGGGCCTTTCGATAATTTACGCAACAGGTGCTGACATCCAAGCCATCTGATTGGTCAAAAAATTGACCAGAGCAGATACCTCCCAGAGCAGAGCTGTCCATGCTTTATTGATTGCTACACTAACTGTTGCAGCAACGAGGGAGCTAGTTAGCGAGCGTCTTCGCTCCCTCCTTTTCCTGTCTATTACTTTGAAGGAAACCCTTTCCAGGCGGCGTAAGTGATATACAAAGCAGAGACTTATAGGTCTCATCAGCACAGGACTACATCAACTTTTTGCTCGTACATCTGACACACGGCGTTCTCACCGTGTTCCCACCCTGACCTTTCTGGGGACAACTAAGAAGCCTCGCATTCGCAGAATTTCCTAATGTCACCAACGCCTCCTTCGAGTGCCGTCAAACAGTCGCTTATCAAAATAACGGTACAACCGTAATGATAACGTCACTCAAGATCAGGCTTTCGTACATGAAAGGTGCAGTGGATGTTTCGCAGTGCCTTTCATGCAATGTGCACTTGCAATCTGTGTGAAATTAATGTGTGATTTACCAAGGCAGCAGCTACTGTAATTACGCAGTCAGCGACTGAGACTGCCTACTAATCGTATTTTGTGAGTGAAGGAGAGCCTAATGCGCACGTGGTCAAAATCTCTCAAGAGTGGAGCTATTAACAAGCTCAGGAAAGAAAGGAAAACTCAGCGATGCTGAAAAATAGTAAGTAAGTAGATAGTGAAACATTTTTACATGGTCGCAATTCAACTCGGCCTGAAGGAAAAACGCAGACAAAAAAGAAGGATACCAGGATGTACTGAAAGAAAACGCTTGCCTATAGTGAAGAACAAGCAACAAGTTACATACTGAAGCGGGTGAAGAGAGATGTGAGTCATACAAAGGAAACCATGTCACCACATGGCGGATGTTTCCCAAGATCTCTGCCAGTATCATGTGTTCTTTTTCAATGTTATTTTTGGTCTGATGCTGTTTCCTCAGCACAATCTGCTTTCTGTCACTGACACTTCCATTGTTCATTGCATTTTAGATGAGGCCCTCCAAAACACACTTCCTCCGGCTCTCAGAACTTTTTTTCCCACAGAACTGACCCCGGCATATGTGTGAATATCAATGAATCCAATGCAGAATCTGCCTCATTTACTGCATCTCCTTCCTATTATCTACTTATCTGCATGTACAAAAAAGGAAATTAAAGAGTAACTAGATCCACTTTTTAAATAAATTACATGTGCAGTCACTTTATTACACTGTCTATTGAGCCTAGTCTCAGTTTCTAGTGTTTATTGCAACAGATGTTATCCTCTTACAGAGAAAATTGTTATTCTGTCCACTAGAAAATCAGTGCAAAATATAAAATGTACCCTGGGAAACCTTTTAGAGGACCGCATTCACCGTCACTGCTTTTAATTTTGGCTAAAGAAAAAAAGTCGTACAAGTGAAACACGAGTCTCAATCAGACGTTAAGACAAGAGTAATATATGTAACTACGGTTGTATGAATTCTTGATGACTGTCAGGCGTTATAACCTGTCGTTAAAGCGTCTGAAAGCTGGCTGAATCGTGACTAGTGACTACAATCTGCTTCAGATGGCATGTTCTTTTACCCAGCAGAGCTGGTGGGTTTGATTTGAGAGTGCAGTTTCTGAGTTACCACACAAGCAGCACAGGTGCCAGCATTGAGTCATATGGAGATGGGCCTGTTATTAGCAGCTATAGCCGTCAACATTAACACCACTAGTATCAAAACCATTAAAGTAAACAAGGTTCAACGCATGAAATTCCCACTCGCTGTTCTTGCCAAGCAACACTTGATAGAGTGTTTTTTGAGAATGCAGAGTACTTGGATACACGCATGAAAGTCTATTAGGACTGAGCTGTTAGTTTTACTAATGAACAAATGTTCCTCGCCAGGAGTTGAGAGGGGGAGAAGTGGAGGAGGGCTGAGCGTTACACAGCAGTGGTGTTGTTAAATGATGGGATACATGGCAGAACCCCAACCACCTGCAGGCATCGCAGGAGCAACATGTACAGTACGACATGTACAGTACGACATGAACAGTGCGACATGTACAGTGCGACATGTACAGTGCGACATGTACAGTGCGACATGTACAGTACATGTACAGTACGACATGAACAGTGCGACATGTACAGTACATGTACAGTACATGTACAGTGCGACATGTACAGTGCGACATGTACAGTGCAACATGTACAGTGCGACATGTACAGTACATGTACAGTGCGACATGTACAGTACATGTACAGTGCGACATGTACAGTGCGACATGAACAGTGCGACATGTACAGTACAGTGCTGTGCAGGCCGTGCTAAAGAAACAGGCAACAACTTATAGATACTGATATTACTATTTAAAATAGTATTCCTGTACTGCTCATTATATTTAAATAATATAAAAAAAGATAATACTTTAAAACATAGCCTGAGATTTACAGCGTCATTTAGATATAAAAAAAAACTGCTGTACTAAATGTAGATACATTGGGGGATAATACGACTATTAGGGACAAGACCAGGAAGCAACAATTGGGCATTTTTGAGGACAACAAACAAACATAATAATCATCTATACTTCAGTCAGTTGGCTGACTGAAATGGCCTAATGACCAAATCTGCAGATTTTCTGTTTAGGCCTTTACACAATGGGTGCATATTTTTCGTCATATTTTTTTAACTGTTGTTTTTAAGAAAGTATTGTATTTTAGTGTTGTGTATTCGCCACGCCCCCGGTGTGTAAAGGCCTTTAAGTGTACTAAAAGGGTATTAGCCAATTTAAGGTATATCTGTAATAAGAAATTGCAGGACAAAAATACCAAAGATATTTTCAAGTGTTGCTTTTGTCCACCACTGAAACGCCACTTTTCTCGACTACACATGTTATTTCTTGGTTGCCATTCTTTCTATTCATTATTTTAATGACTCTGAAATTCCAAAATCGGTACCAGCAGCATAAATTAATTTAATTGGTTGGGCTTCTGTTAACTGAGAATATTGTGGGTTATAATCATATATTGGACCCCTCATGATAACCCCTACCCCCTAGTCTAATTTGTTCTAGAGCCGACACGGCACCACTGCTATCTTCCACACACACACCAACCCAGGCGATATAAAAATAAACTCTGGGATGCCATAAGAAAATATAATTGCCGCTTTACCATTCTATTTGAGTTTCGCCCAGAGACACAGCGGTGGCACATGATAATTCTTAACACAAGGCTCATATCGGCCTGTGAGTAAGCAAGGATCAATCTGTCCTCCATCAGCAACTACAGTCAAGGTGCTTTCGAAGAGGGCACTCGGCACCCCACCTGCTCCGTGGAGCAGCTCAGTGACCGTCAGGACAAGCCTGTGGTTGTTCTCTGCAGCTCCCAGGTGAGAATCCGTGACAGGGAGGCAAGCGGGGCGGTTGAAAACAGCCTTTAGGAGAGTCTATTTTAAAGTATGGAATGCAATTTTGCAAAACTATTTTTGTTTGACTAAATTTGACTTATTTATTTATTTTTTTTATAAATAGATAATAGAAATAACTGCATTATATTGTAGCACAGGCAGGTGGGGCCAAGCAGGTAGTGTTTGCATGATAGTAAATATGGAACGAAGCCATATCATTTCCCTTTGTCTGATTTAAGCTTTGATAGCATCATCTCGTTATGACCTATATTCCGAGTTCATCACATCCCAGCTGTGCTACATCATCTTTTCCTTCTTTTTTTCTTTCTCTTTTTTTCCTCCTCCCCATGTTTTCTTTCTTTTTTTTTTTTCCAGAGGACACTGATGATTCATACTCTAATTCACCAGTTTGGGGTATTTGTGTGGAAAATGCAGAGCGAGCGCAAGACAAACGAAGAGAGGGGGAGAGATACAGAAACAGGAGCAGAGAGGGGGTAAAGAGATAAGAGGGAGAGATTGTGAGCCAAGGAGGGAGAATTACGGGCTATTTTTAGTCTCCAGCTGTGTGAGTCACTCTGAAACAGTGTTGAGAAGAGCCACTGGTAGAAGTTAGTGGAGAGGGAGATTGCAACACGTCGCTTTGAAGATCGTCCCCGCTACAGACGAGCATGTATTAAATATGTACAGCAGTCTAGCTCGTAATGGAGCAGTGGCACTGGATTAACATAAAGCTCCATGGAAAATGGTTCCTAATTGAGCGAGCCTTGATCTCGTGTTCCAAAGTGTGTCGAGTGGGACACGGTTTGCAGCATCTCCATCCCTGCTGTACATTTATTATGCTCTCAGCCAGCACAAGCATCTGATACATGTGAGAGTAAAGAAAATCCATATGTCTGTTCCAGTCCACTTAGCACAATTTAGGATGTAAACATTGGTGTTGTTTTCAAGTGTGCCGTCCTGAGGCACCCTACTGCAACTTATATACACTTAAGGCTGTGTGACTTCTGGACAGCCAGGAGAACATATGTAAAGTTCTGCACGTGCACTGTTCAGCCCTGACTTCCAGCGGGCACATGGGTGAAGGTCTCTTGGCAGAAAAAAACCTGGAGAGAAAACTTAGAGGAGCATAGTTTTTGCAGCTCGGGAGAATTCAAGATGCCGCCGAGAGACACTGAACACAGAGCAGAGACTTCTTTCACCGCTTAACTTTCGGCATCTTATATATATATATATATATATATATATATATATATATATATATATATATATATATATATATATATTTGTTTTAGCTTGCAGGTCAGATTTAGTTCCAACTTTCCACCACTCCAGGGCGGAGGTACTGTTCAAATCCCTTTCTTTATCCTCTACTCTCGTCTTTGTAAACACCATTTCTCAAAAGAACACAGGCATAGAATTCTGATTGATTAATAACGAAAACATATGCTTCAAATGCCTGACTTGCTGCTCTCTATAGGAATAGAGAAAAGCACATTGCCGTGTTAAGAGTTGCTGGACACATTTCCGAGTGGGCAGGAGAAAACCTGGTACATGAGTAATGCATTTAACATTCATGGAAAGAGCAGCAGTGGTTTGTTGGAAACAGCGGCTGCTAAAACCGACCAATCGCTGCAGCCTGAGATCCAAATGTGGCCACTAGAGCTCCAAGTGATATTTTTCGCCATGTGGCTCTAGGTTCCTCTACCAATGCCCACTAGCTTTAATTGTATGACGTGTTTCGTACTAACTAGTGCAGTACCTGTGGTTGAAGCTTTCTGGAGAACCACTCACAAACAACTTCACAACTCAACACAAAAAAAAGGCAGAAAAGGCAAGGTCGGCAACTGCCTGTGGCCCCCCCAACTACAAGGGCCCCAAACATCTATAGATGTTTAGATGTGAACATTTTTAAAATATGATACTATTCTCAGTCATTGTACCCCGAGATAACTTGAAAAAGCCCCCCCAAAGCACAAATATGCACCTCAATCGCATATGACTACATACAATTCAGAATTTGATGCTCCACCCTGAACAGACTTAAGTGCATTGAGCTGATAAAAAACCTCTTTTTTACTCTACACTTGAAACTTGAATGCAGCACTTTTTCTGCCACATATTAAGTGTTTTAATAGTAACAGTTATGCTATTAAATAAGCTATAAACGCAATTAAGAGCGTAACTTCAGATTAAGTCAGTGTTGGCCGGGAATGCAGGACTTTTACTGTGGGGCATTAATACATTGATCAATAGTTAATAGCTTTACTTCATGCCGCCGTGGGCTCAAAGCACACACCAGCTGCTAGCGTGGCTGAAGACTATAGCTCTAATGTTTGTCATGAAAATGACTTTAAGACTGAAAGCAAAAACAGGGGTTTTAACAAACTTATGACATTTAACGTTAGTTCTCCCCAAAAACATGAGACAATTGCAAATGCTGCTCCCCATCGCCTCCCCATCCCTGGTTCTACTTCCTCTATTTAGAGAAAGGAGAGCAACGGCAGCTGGTAACAGCCTTGATGAGAAGCCAAATTGGACTCAAACAGGTGAGCTAATGTGAGTTGAAGCCGTGTATCAAATGGAAATGAATGACTCCGTCGCAGGTCGGCAGCCAGTAATAGGAGTGATGCACTGATGTAAAAATGAGCATGAAACACACTGAAATAACCCTCTTTACTATACAACACCAGATACCTGTCACTTCAGCGTATGTGGGTTTGATCGGTGCTGTGAGTCACCCATCACAGTGAATGCAGTGTGTTCTTGTTAAAGTTTCCTTATTTTTTTCAAATGAATATTAACAGATTTGCCAAACCTTTTATCGCATTATCTACTGCAATTAAAGCTTTAAAAGCTCTGCCGTTGTGAATGCTATCTCATTTGATATAAAAGCCTTGGGAGGACAGCCTCGGTGGTTACAGACAGGTTTTTATTAATTCTTCCTCGTCGCTGACATTGTGGGTTTATTCAGGCATGACTTTGCTCCTTCAATGACAAATTATTTTACGAGACAATATGCTCAGACTGCACAGACAGATACTGCGTGAGACATTTGTATCGCTGGTTAAATGCTCCCACATGTTGTATAGCCATGTCTGCATGATGTCTTCCTGCAGTGATATAACTCTATTCTGATCTCTGTTCCCTGGTTTTATATGCAGGAATCATCCTGTCCTCCTGCAGAGGTTTTGGCAAACC
Organism: Ophiodon elongatus; assembly: GCA_016806645.1. Classification (NCBI taxonomy): domain Eukaryota; kingdom Metazoa; phylum Chordata; class Actinopteri; order Perciformes; family Hexagrammidae; genus Ophiodon; species Ophiodon elongatus. The sequence continues at coordinate 3,212,162 of JACSYO010000249.1, read as the reverse complement.
ATAAGAGGCTATACACGGTGGGAATGATTAAGGCGCTGTTTGAAAGCTCAGCCCATTTGAACTCTGTTCCCCACCGTTCCTTTTCTGAATCATCATCTTATGAGCACAGCTAACGCTCCTTATCTCCCTTACACCTGCCCTCATTTCTGCCTGCTACCCTCCTCCACCACCGGCATCACTACCACCATCTCTCACTCTCTTTCTCTCTCTCTCTCTCTCTCTCTCTCGCTCTTCATTTTTCTTTACAGTCACAGATTATATATCAAGGGAAGATGAGGTAATTGTGTTTCTAACCCCATTGAAGTTAAAACTGCACAAGGGAGGAGGCAATCTCTTCGGAAAGGTGATTTGTGTCAGAGCGGATGATAAAGTGTGTGTGTGTGTATGTGAGGAGTGGGTGGTTGGTGGGTTTAGGGAGTGGTGGGGGGGGTGCACTCAAAAATGATGCAAACCCCTCCTGTTGAGGTAAATCCATAAATAAAAGGGGGTATATGTTTGATCCGTAGAAGGTTAAAAAGGGAAAGAAATTCATTAGGTGATGCAACTTACATGCCATACTACTCGCTGCCTGTTTTATGTTTGTATGAAACTTCGTATCAGAACTAACTGAAACTTTTCTTCTTCTATGTTTTGGGCATTTTATAGCTTTTTTTCATAGTGGCGGTGGAGAGAGAGAGACAGGAGGTAGTAGGAGAGTGAGATGCAGCAAATGGTCCGTCTGCCCGGGAGTGGAACCGGGGACTCACTGTTTATTCATATTGAACGTGTCGTGCAACAAGTTCGACGCTGCACGCCCATGGGTCTCCAGCTAGACACCCGCCAAGTGTGAAGAATATCCGATGACTGGTCCCTCGAAGAGATGCGACGGACGCACAGATGGACAGAGATCCCTCGCTTTTTAGTTAAATGACTCATCAAACCAGGCGTTAAAAGAGGGACTCCACTGAAAATGAAACATTAAAAGCCACTTCAGTTGGATGGAGCTATAAATACCACGAGGAACAATATTCCTCTGGCTCTAGTGGTGCCCAACCTTTCTTGTCTGATGTACACGAACAGGCCTGCCAGATGAGTTCAGGTACACGTTCATCTTCATCTTATGAATGGATTATAAACTGGATGTTATTCAACACTATCAATAAAGTTAAAGTGGTTTGTTTGAAACTGTTTTCAGATAACTAATAGGGTACATTATGTGTAGCCATTTAAAAATATGATAAACGCTAGTTAGCTTAAATGTAAGATAACTATTTAATTCATTGCAACTGACCGAGGTTGATGGGCAGCTTACTGGTTATGATTAATTTTCTCAAAATGAATCATTTGTTTATTTTCTTGCTTAACATGTGGATGTGGATGTATTATAAAGGCTGGTTATTCATATACCATTTTTTAATTCACAGGTTCCCAGGTTAAAACTGTTAGCAATGCCAGCACTGTTGTTAGCGTTGTTGTAAGTTAAACATTTTTGTTAGGGAGTTTTAATTGGTTGAGCTTTCCATGCCCCCTGACAATCACTAGGATGGAGTTCTGACAACACTGCAACATTGAATCAAAGAAGATTTAATGTGTTTTTTCTGACACTCATCAACAGAAAAATATCCTTTCATGTCAATCCCCTTCTCACTAATATACTTCTATTTATGTATTTATACTACAATCAATTGAAACCCCTTAACTACACAGAGGTGATCTTCATTTTACTAATAATGTGACCTTTAAAACCGATCGGCCGTACCAAGGATGCTATAGGTGTCTCATATTAAAATAAAAAGTATGTTCTGACTGTATGCAAACATATTTGGCTCTTTCTCTGTCGATCCCCGTCAGAAAAGCCACATTAAATCCCCTTTGAATCAATGTTGTAAAACAGTAAAACAGTAAAACATTGAAAGGGGGCAGAGTATATCCAAAAGAGAAGAAAATTGGAACATTATATTGAGTTAAAGGAAGATGGGTTCCCGCTTCCACATCAGGTAGCACATTTTTTGTTGTGGGTGCAAAACATCTACCATGACTACCACTGTCGGCCAGATTACTCAGATTCCCCCACTTCACTTAGACCTGAACATGAATAATTCACAAAGTCATTAACCTAAGCAATTTGCCCACAGCCCTCTCCTCCAGCCTATGCAAAAAAGCTCTATTTGTGGAGCTCTAACCCAGAATATGTCTGATGAAATTTTAGAGGTTTCAAAGTTTTCTCTGGGGCAGCGGCGGCCTGCCATGATGATGATGACGATGACAACAAGGATTTGTTATATAATTCAGTGACGGGCTTCGTCCTTTTGGGGGATGTTACAAACAGGATACGCCTGTGGGCCTGCTATGTCATAATAGCTGTGGGTTTAATAAAACCAAATAAACCAAAAATATTAATCTTGTCTTTGAAGTTTCCATCCAGTGCTGGTGAGGAGTGTCAGGATTGTCTAAAAATAAAATAATTTAGCCTGAACTTTAACATTGGTCTATCCTCCAAAAGTGAACCCTGTCCTCAGTATTCATATACATTGACACATGTACAACGTGACACCATTTAAATTGCATGTCATCACTCGTACATGAGCTACGAGGCATTTGCCATTATACAAATTATACATGACATTTGCTCCCAAAGCTTTTCTTTCAAAATGAAGTCAAGAAGCTCATGAACAAATATAATGTACTCTTCACAGTAATTAATTTAATAAAAAAAAATGAGCATATGATATGAATGTTTCATGACTGACTAATGTAGTCCTGCCCTGCCTTCTGTGGAAAAAAAATGCACGTGGAAAATATTGATGGATGTTCCTCCTCCACTGACAGAAATGACACGCAATAAATCAGGAAATGTCGGAAACTGATACGAATCGATATGTCGAGTCTGAAATTATACTTTACCCAGCCTTGACATATGCCTAATACGCAGATTCAAGATAATATCCGAGGATGCCCGTGTGCTTGAGTGAACTAATGAATACATATGAGATGGGGCTCACATTAAACTGCATGGGCTCATGAAGCAATGTACATATATAAAGTAGACATTGACATGTTGGTTAGTTTGTGTGATGTTCTAATTGAGAGAAACCTTGAAATGATCTTAGCTTGTGCCTTATCTGGGTAATATTATCTGGGCCTCAGTGCAAGATATTTTTTATAGGCCCTACTCCCCTCAGAGGAAAACTGGACTATCATATGTTCGGCCTTTATATTACCACTTCTTGTGCACAAAGATTAGATCAACTAATTGCATTGCTCATGTATGCGTAAGGCTACCGGATTTCTGTAGAGCCGTGAATGCAGTTCAAACCAGACAACCACAGGCAGTAAATTCAATTATAAAAACAGCTATTGACCCAAATTAACTGGTCCAGAGAGATTGGGAGTCTATGAGACAGGCACAGACAACGCCGACAGACCACAATGGTAATACAGGTCTGTAGGCTGTGCTGCAAGGATGATGCATTTTTCGAGGCCAACCTGGAAGTTAGTTTTTGAAGTGTGAATGCAATCGGCAGTAGTAACAAAAAAAACAACTGACTTTAGGCTGTAAACGAACAACAACACTGTCACATGAGCACAATTATACACAACGAGGCTTTAAAGGCGAATGAACCGATGACATTAAGTGGTCTCATTTAGCCACTTATTAACAATCTCTTAAGCTTGTACTAACCGCAGACCTTGTTTCAGGCGTCTATCAAAATGTTATATTGTCTCTAACTATCTAATAATACATGCTAGGCAAGCAGACTTGCGTCATACATCAAAGCATCAGATCAAAGGCCCCAGCACAGCTCCACAGCTTATATTTCTGTAACTTTTGCCAAATGTGCTCATCCGTCTGATCCAAATGAGAGGATCGCTTTTTTCGTCACATACGTCAGTGACATGTTAGCAGAGCTTAGCACAAATACTGTAAGCAGAAGGGGAAGGTGAGGGAAAGTGCTAGACTAGCTCTTTTTTTATGTTAGTCAAGAGCTTTTTGTATTTTATGCATTTATTTACATTTTGTTATACATTTTGAGCGAACTGACCCTTTAATTTAATCTCGTTTCTTTATTTCAAGTTTGTAGAGATCATCTTCCCACAGACGCAGCAAACGATAAGTGACCAAGCCACTCTGCACACACTGACATATCACCCTGGTATATTCATTGCAAAGCTCCCACCCGCACAGCCGGGTCTCTGGTGTGAACCTTACCTGCAGGTCTGTGCGGTGTAAACCTCTGAAGGCAGCGCTCATGAAGGGACAGGGATAGTGAGAGGTGAAATGGTGAGAATTATGTAAAAGTTATTTAAACTGCCTGATCAAAGGCTATTCGGGGCTAATCTCAAAACATTCAGGGTTTAAGCCCTGACAGAAAGCACTTAGCGAGACCACTGGGGAGGTGAGAATTACTCGCTCACTCACTTTCCCTCCCCAGATTTTTTACAACTGCTCAGGGGGTTTGAACTGCTGACCTTGTAGGCACAACCCTGCTTATCCAACCTTTAGGGGAGTAAACTGCAAGTGTGTACAAATTTAACTTGTCAGAATTTTTTTTTTTTGGAGGTCCTCTATCAAGATCTACTAAAGACAGATAAAAAAAAAAAAAAAAAGTGCAAATGCAGCTTTGAAAAGTGAGAAATAAAAACATTCATCCAAAGTTGTTAACATTGCAAGTCACTTGAAATATTAATAATTTAAAATGTCTTCAAAAACATGTTTATGGTCGACAAACATAAATGTGAAAAATGTTTCTCAGCTTGCTGCTCCATGATACATAAATAAATATGGTAAATATGTTACTATAAAGACTAACGCACTGTGTATGAAACGAGGACAGCCTGCATTGTTTGGAAAGCACACATTGCGTGCGTGCACAGAATACCTCTTTGCATCCCCCCAAAAAAACCTGCCGCAGAATAATTTCTATGTAAGAGGCACGTAAAGACAACTAATGAGCAGAGGTCTGACATCTCTCTGTCAATGGGGCCTCAGGTGTTGCTATGAACAAAACAAAACCATCTCAAAAAGTAAATAAATATGGATGCTTGGATCATAACAATTACACGCCGTTGTTCAAGTCATGTTCTCGCAGTTGTTGCCACGAATATCTCAGCTTGGTTAAGCCAATGCAAAGCAAAGGACACTTCAACGAGATTAAGCCAAAGCTGTGTTTAACCTCAAAATGCGACACGCGCTGTATGAAGCGCAATACACGGCTCCTTGGGAGGATGCCAGAAAATGGAGACACGGTGCTGCATTAATATACTGTGGATGTCATGGTCGTGGGGAAAACAAACAATCAAACCAAAAGTAGGAATAGAAATTAAAGGTGTTTGTTTTCGCTTGCCCTCTCACTGACTTGCACACAGGCTTTTTTATTGTCAGTAGACACCAGTGTGTTCTGCAGATGTAAAAAGCTGTGGATAACTACGTTCAAGCCCATAAATCCATTTTGATAATGTTGATTCAAAAACACATGACCTTTAGCTTGCTGAGAGCCTCTGTTTAAACAAATGGCATTGCTCTGGCGATGCTGTAGCCCGTTCTTTGCTTCGCGGGAGGCCGCGCACCGTTGATGTTTCAATTTGTGCTGTCCCAGAAATGTCAAGGTGACTTTTTCCAGATTGATGGAATTGTTGAAATGCTGGTCTGGTTATAAAAGCATCCCCTATCTCTAACTGTGCCTCTCTCGCTTTCCAGCCCACATGGGTTGCTCTCAATGCTTTTACCCGTATTACCGAAACACTGGCATGGATATTGATTCTGACTAAGGAAACAACTTTCTTTAGCAAACAATGGATTACATTTTTTTTGTACTAGCCAAAGTTGTAACATAATAGCAATACAGAAGGTAAAATATATTTTTATAAAGGAAGAATACTCCCTCTTAGATGGCTTGATGTTTTATAGGTTTGTTGTTATGGCGCCAGTTACTTAAGAGGATTTGATTTCTGAATGCTGACTAGAGGGTTTCCTATAAAAATCTGAGAGGAGGAGACCCTAGAAAAAAGAGAACTGTACATTATAATCCGTATGTCATGAAGGGACAATAACCAATATGGACCAGAACTTTTATTTTGAAAACCAGCTTTGATGAGACACTTAATAGTATAAAAAGAAGATCTATACATTAAAGATTGCCTCTAGACTGTATCAAAGATATAATAAAATAATCTGCTGGCGTCTCATGCGTCAAACACATCCATCACTCTACATAGGGAAGGTCGCACATCCAACTGAAGAATTAATAAGCAAAGCATACTTTTTGAGTGGAGGCGGAGTGTTTGAGAGTCACTGCAGATCAAGACTGAAAATGTTGTGTGGGCTGAGAATAAGCTATGTTATCAAGCAGCATGGGTCCCCATTACAAAGGCAGGCATGTTCACCTGCCATGTTCAGACCCGCTTAGTCATCCCAGATGAAACACATGAGTTTTGCAGCTATTAGCTGACACAAATAGAAGTCCCTGGAAGGCTAGATTCAGGGCCACATATGAGCAAGAAAATATAAAATCCTTTCTGAGGCGCACAAAACTAGCTGGTGAGTTACCAATAAGAAGAAGAACGTCAGGATTATTCCCGCCTGAAATGATTCCAAACATGAGAAAAACATCTTAAGTCTGGTAGAAAAAAGAGGGTGAACACTGAATTTCAGGCTCTGTAAACTGGGATGAGGTTAGGCATTACTGTCTCCTTTTGTATTCTACCTGCAAAGCCTCAGGAGGAAATAATACCTTTTTTTTCCTTCTTTTTATCATTGTTGGCAGCAAGTAAGAAAAAAATAATCATGAATGTGGGTGGTGACATTGAATTCCAACACTAGATCATGTTACTGGAGCTGCTGAGAACACGATGCACCTGCTGAAAAAAAAACACAACAGTCTACTAAAGTGAAATCTCACTTTAAGCACCATCAGTATGCAGCAGGTGGGTGCTCCAGTGGAGTGGATGCATGCCCGCCTCTCTTGCAACACTCCCTGGGACCCTATTGCAAGTAATGAATTGTAATGAAGTCAATTCTTTAGAGTCTCTTATGTAGATTTCTCAAAATTACAAGTCTTCCACTGTATAAAACAGCAGCAGCAGCAGTTTGCAACTGTATGCGGATGGGCTCCATCTACAGAAAAAATCACTTCTGCAATTTTGACTCTTTTCTCAATGAGTGGTACATCTGGATTCCCCCACCCCATTTTTAGTATAAATTGCTGCTGTTATAGAGAGTCAAAGTTCTGATTTCACATCGTGCATATTCTGTACCATTTGCTTCTGCATCTCAAGCCTATGAAAGAAGTGCTGAATGAGAGATAAAAATATAAAAATAATAATGCATATTCCTGAGGTTTATTTTCCATATTCTAAGACAAAAAAATGTGAGATTGCAAAAACCTACAGCTCCCATAAAAATGTAACACTGTAGCAGTGCAGGCTTGGTTTCATCCATATCCTAAATATTCACCAACATCTCATCTTAAGTTATTTTTCCAGCTTTTTAGTACTCTCAATTTGCCCATGAACTCTTGTTATGGGAAATGGTGTTTGTTAAAGGCCGCTAACAACCGAAATATTGAATACACAGCTGTGTCAGACTTTTTAAAAATGTACCACCTATTTCAAGACATATGGAGTGTACGTGTATGTTATGTTTCAAGGCGTGAGTGCTTAATTATTTACATTAATACAAATGTCGAAGGGATTGAAAGAGGTTTTCTCACTCTTGGAACATTATCAATTAGTTATGATTTCACCTCTGCTATCTTTATGTTTCAGTTTCCAGTAGACGGTGCAGGCTGAGCATGTGAACAGCCGCTCCCTTACTGAAGAGTTGCGGTCTCCTAAACTTCAGTGCATGACTTGTTAGAGTGACCTATAAGCTAGTTTCATTAGCTCATTCGTTCCATAGATAAAATCAGCTTGTGTTTATGTGACGGCGGTTCCTTAAGCCCACAGAAAAACGCTATCAGCATCTTATTGACATGGTAAATGTGTCTGTTTTCCATATAACTTATTAATATGCTAAATATATCTGCATGCCGTGACAGAGAGAGACAAAGCTCTGCGGGCAGTGAAGCTCATTATATCCGACTGCGACATGGCGCACTCTTGAATACCTCACTGATGTTTGCTCATCAAGCTGACCTGCAGGGCACCGCTTCTGTTAAGAAGCTCCTAGATCCACAGTGGGAGGCTTGGTGGTACAAACCGCTGTTTCCATCGGGCCTATCGAGTCCTCTTTGAAAGGCTACACATGCCGTACGCATCACTGAACACACACAGATGCATGGTGTTTGAACTTACATGTCACTTCGAATGAGTGCGCATAAGCTTCTATTTGTGACCACTGGGGAAAGAAAGAATCCCAAACAAAAGTTGGAACTATTGAACCTCGATGTTCACATATTGGCATACGAAGCTGTTAAGGCTAATGGCGGATCAAACAATTGCGGACTTGCACATTGGGCATACCGTTGGAGGCCTTTGTCTCAAAACGTATTCCAATATTCAGACATCTCAGCTACTGTCAGTTCCTGAGAAAACAACTCAATCTTAGACGGTTCTTTTGTGCTTAACAGGTAGTGTGCAATTAGCTTGCGTAAGGTTGTATTGAGGACAGCTGTTCTTGGTCTTTATAATGGCAGATCGTTAAGGTATAGACAATCAGCCGAAAGTGTCTAAAAGCTGCATTAGAGAAGCTTTCTTAAAGGCCCCGTAATAATCCCTTCAACTTCCTGGAAAACTTTTACTTACTGTGAACAGTGACACGTTCATGGTAAACTCGTCAAGTAGGTGTAAACTTCAGACAATAATGCCGGGCGAGAAATCCTGTGCATTTTAGAAAAAAAGGGGTCGATCCCACAGATTACTGTGGTTACAGATCCAACAAAATAAAAGTGTCTGCATCCAATCTAAGCCTTTGTTCTTTGACAAAAATGCAAGAAATCCAGAAGGTACACAAAAAGGATAGTGAAGACATGGTGCTGTGTGTCTTGTGTCTGAGGAAAGGAATGCAGTTGATGGCTCGAAAATGAACTTTTTATTTGCTCTTCATTATTAGCTTTTCTAGCAGCGTGGCTCTAGGGACGGTAATATTGGTTTGTCGGTCACACTGAAATATCTCATCAACTAGTGAACGGATTGCTGAAATTTTGCATCCACATTCATGAACCCTAGAGGATGAATCCCAATGACATTGGCGATACCCTGACTTCTTCTCCAGCACCACCAGCAGGTCGACATTTTGATTTGATTGAAATGCCTCGACACCTATTGTATTGTACAAACAGCCATCCATGTCCCCCACAGGGGGAATTGCAACAACTGTTTGTACTGTTACCACCGTTAGCTCCTAGCAGTCGGCTCAGCCATCCCCACGTTGAGAGCTGTGTGCAGGCAGGCGATCCCAGCTGTTTGGGTTCTAGCTGCTTTGGTCGTGGGCCAATCACACGAAGCATTAAACCGACGAACGCTTGTGGTAATTGGCTGCGAGCAAAACAGTACAAATAGTAATTTTCTTCTTAATCTGGGTAGGCTCAAACGCAGGTATCGTTTGACTGGAGAGGTTTCGATAGGACTTGGTCCTGGGTTGTTTCGGTCTGATATCAGAATGTTACCATTGAAATGGTGAGCATGTTAGCGTGCTGATGTTTACCTAAAGCCAAGTACAACCTCACAAAGCCGCTTGCATGGAGTAAAATTATCCTCAAATTATTTTATAGTGCTACTGTCTTCGACCTCAGCCAAACCATTCCTTTCAACTTCAAAATTGAAGAACATTAAATGTTTTTTAAATGTTCTCTTGAGGATGTTGCAATATATTAGCAAACAAAATGCAAAGGCTCTCTAGTTGTGCTTACTATGTGGAGGGCTTTTTACAAGCTATGAAATCCAATGCATTTTAGTCATTATGTCTAATTTTCTGCTTCAGTTATCAGGTCTGTGAAGAAAAGAAAGCTGATCTTGTACTATAACAATTGATATTTAGTTTTTAGCAATTCTACGTATATAGAACATACTTAAGCAAGGCATGGCTCATTTCATCTTTCTGTAATCACAACCTTTTCATTTTTCTGCCTCACAATTGAGCGTTTCGAAAGAAAAACTGCATGCGTACACAGGCTGTACACTGACTTATAACCATGATCCATTTACTGTTCAGCAAAAGTCAGAAATTCCATAAATAAAAAATGCAATTATAAAAGGTTTAGCAAAGCAAAGGCACATCTGCGGTGCAGCTGAGCGTGACAGCTTACATTGGTAATCCTTAGGCAAACTGACTTGCTTGCAGTCATGTTGACTTGTGATACAGAATCAAAGTAGAAACAAAGAGAAAGAAAGAAGGCGAACGGTGAAAGTACAGTGACTGTCCAGACCTGACAAAGGCCCGCCGTGTTCTGAGATCATAATTCAATTCAACATGTAGAAATGAACGATTGCAGCTTCATAACCTGACCCCATCTGCAAGGTGAGGGACATCAGGTCCATTACAAACCAGTGGAGTTGACAAGATTTGCATAAGAGCACAATAGATAATCAAGAATCAATGTCCATTATTTGTCTTCCACCTCTCACCGACTCTCCTGAGATATTGTCTGCCCTCCCAAAAGAAAACGTTTGAAGTAAAATGTATTACAAAAGATCCAATCACGTCTCAAATCTTCTGAGTGGGAAGAAGGACCTTAGTAGGAGTAAAATGTGAAAAGATCTAAGAGACTATAGTGCGATCGAAAGCCTGAACAATCTACGTATCCCTGTCAACAAAACGACAGATCTCCTGTTAAGACAAACACGCCTTCACTGAGGCAGCGTGATGCCATGGGACACCTGGGAGCTGCCCTCCACTGCAGACTTCTCCTGTCGGTCACTGAGCAGCCCCGTTGAAGCGTTGGTTGGGTTGAATGCTTCACTAACAGGATTTAAAAACAGCCGTTTTAACTTAAAAATAGGTTTGTTTTGCTCAACTAAAAAAGAGGATCAAACATTACTTATTCTCTTTTGACACCTATCCATACAGACACGCGGTCCATGGCAAATACACTAATTCAATCCGATGGAGGCAAACGGAGACGCTGTGACGTCACGACACATCCATTCCCGCAAATATAGGTGTCCCAATTTGTGAGGATACAGACAGCGCCTCTTCATACATCAAACGGCAACCACAGCTAGTGTTGAATCAAACGGAGACGCTGTAACACAAAGCTCCATACACTGCTCTATTTATAGTCTGCTGCCACTGTCCTGTTTTCTAATGTATTTGGATTCCTGCAGAGATATTTCTGGCGTAAAATGGCATAAATGTACTAGTTTGTAGACGGTTTTCAAAGACAACACAGTTGGAGCTTACTTATATTTTTTTGGAGGGGAGTTTTGTCGTAATATGTAAAAAAAAAAAAAGAAAGAAAAAAGAAACAGCCATCTGTCTAAACTGTTCATGTATTGTCAACGAAAGATTGAAACCTTGTAAAGATATCAACATGGCATGTGAGTGTGTATCATTGCAGTGGTTTTAAAAGTTTCATAGGGCCTGAGCAGTCTCCCATGACACCGCTCAGACACTGTTACAATTAAATGGTCCAAGTTAAATGGTGCTCCAAGAGATCACTCTTTTTCTTCTTCTTGTTCTAAAAAAAAAAAAAAAAAAAAAGGGATTTTAAGGAACATTTAAACCTTGAGCGCACAAGGATGAGACCAGAAAGGTGAGAAGGAATCTCCCCTTCGCTGCAAAATAGAATCGCTTTTGCAGCACAGATTCCTGTTGGCTCGTGTTCAAAGAGATACTGCTGCTTCAGACTCCAAACAGTCCCCGGAGTGGAACTGCAGTTTTTCTTGCCACTCTCTGCGATCTTTTTTCCTTTTTCCACTTTATCTGTGACTCTCTCTATTTCTCTCCCTCCCTCCCTTTTTCCTCTCTCTTCATTGTGCTGCACTGTTGAGACTGAGTTGTCATGTTAACACGATTTCAAAAGCCAGAGAAGTATACGATGCTGCAGAGAATTCACACTCTGAATTTCAATATCCTGTTGCTTTGAGTTGCATCTAATGACTCTTCAGAGAAACAATTATCTTTTTTAAATTTATGTAGCATTGAAATTGACAAAATGAGACCTTCAAAGGCAATCTAGGGAAGCCTAAACTCTACACTTCAAGAAACCTACTTTATGGCACACGTGGAGATGGATTTATGACACAAATCAGGAAGGGGGTGCTGTTCTTTCTTTCCCCTTTCAATTGAGAATGACAGAATGGAAATTAATCATCTTTTGCAGTTCACACCATTAGCACAGTTAGCCGCTAGCCACCGGCTAAGACATCTTGGGTTTCTGCATATTCCTAAATCAATTTGCGCTTAAAATCAAATGAGCTGAAAGTGAGTATTGAATATTAAATAATAAATATACAATGCACAGATAGTGGAACATTAGTGCCCCTAAGCCCCACACATGGTTAATAGCGGGATCATTTGGCCCTGGTTCCATGTAAAATGCTTGTTTTCCCTCAACAAAGGAAAACATATTTTCTTGCTAAGGAAGCAAGAAAATATATTTATTTATTATATATGTGTATATATATCGTTTCTTGTTCTTTTTTCATTCAAAATAAGGGTATAGATTATTCCAGTATAAAGAGCACTCAACATTGCAAGGTGGTGCATGTCAGATGCTGAAGGAGGCGCTATGGCAAGGACACCTGGCTTCCAATTTAAGTTGACATTTAGATATAAAGGTACCCTGTAGAGTTTTTAACTACTACACTATGGGGCAATGTTTTTTATAAGTGGGCCCCCGCTTTGTCTGTATCGGGTTTGTGAGCATGCGGACGCCCCGCTACACAGTCCTGCTGGGGTTCAAAGCTATTCCACTGAGTGACAGTTGCCGCTGGTAACATGCAGATAAATGAAATGAAATGGGCACGAGGCAGAGGCAGTGAAGAAGACGAGTGCAAACTAGTAAACATGGATGTTTACGATGCACAAATGGCAAATGTTTCATGGAGGGAGAAAAAGCATTCAACATGTTTCTTATGCCTGAAGGATGCACAGTATCCACTTTGGGGAGTAGCACTTTACAAGAAAACTCCGCAGCGCACCTTTTAAACCTGAAGTTAAAGTTTAATTTACAGTGTGAACCGGTTTCAGTCGAAGACAGAACGGCCTGTAAAACATTCATTATTCTGATTAAGTAAAGGTTACACTCTCTCTTTGCGAGGGTCATTCAGTGTGAACCCTCGCTGAGGAACAGTAGGACTCAAGTCTTCAACGTAACGAATCCTATCACTGGGGGGCTCTCTGAAGGGAAGACATCAAAGGAGGACAATGTGGAACTGAATGCCACCCCTGACGGCAGTTGGTGGTTTGAGAGTCAAGATATAAGGAGTGGGAGTGGATGCAGGCGAGCAAAAAGAAAAGCTGTACACAGGAACCTTGGAATCAAGGACACTTTTGAATGGTACGCTGCACTAGCAGAGAGAAACAGGAGGAAGTACAGTGACTGTTTCATTAAAGTTAGGTAAAAGTTGTACCGAGTGCTTGTAATGAGTGGATGGGAGGGGGTTTTAAGGCAGTGACCTTCAATTTGATCCTCAGGAGCCAGACTACTGTTGATTATCCAATCCTACCAGCTAATTAATTATAGTTAATTGCATTCACCTTGATTCTCTGATGTATACCAGTCCCTGTATGATGAGAATTAAATCCAACTGAGCTCGGGATGACAAGGAACGGGATTCACTGTGAGATAAGGCTAAGCAAACGATTGGGGGGGAAATATATTTTTGTTGAATATTTGAGGTTGTATTAGGACAAACACAGATATATATTGGAGTAATATATACAAAACATGACTGCATTAAAAAAGGGGGGAGTTGAAATACTGCAGCGCTTAAAAACTGTAGGGTCAACAACATCCAGAGGGTGTCCTGAAATACAGCGCGATTTGGCAACAGCTGCCGTCTTAAATTAACAAAAATAGACAGAAAAGGAGAAATCCAGGGGATGTAATCCAAAAAAAACATAAATGTTTTTCATCTCAAAGTTTTGCTTCAGTGCACTTTCTTTCACCACAGAGGCCATTACCCGTTCTCAGGCATGACAGCAGCTTTCATGAGGACAACATTTCCAGTCAAACCACCCTCTGGTAATGCTGGTGATGTTCCTTTTTCCTTCTGTGTGGTGTTGGAGCCTTGTTTTTGAATTTTGAATTGCAGATGACACTTCTGGTTTTGCCATTTCATTGAAGGACTCACTGATGTCGCCGTTTGCCTCGACAGATTGATCAATGTGACAGGAATCAAACTCAAAATCGAAAAAAAATAAAAAGGCAAACTATTTTATAAATTTAAGAAAAACATACTGAATTTAGCCATGAGTAGTAACTAACAAACCAAATGTGGAGTCCTTTATGATTCCGTTGCTTGTTAAAGATAAAATGAAGAGAAACTCGCAATTAAAAAGGTTGGTAATGGTAGTGGTGGCTTGAAGATCAGAGCCTCAGAGTGAAAGCTGTGAAATCGATCAGTGAGGATCAATGAAAAACCCTGCCGTGGCACAGCAGTCGAGCTGATGCTAATCTCACCCCCAGATCAGAATGAAATCAAGACTTGAATGGGGATTACACAGGCAAACACAAATGAGCGGCCATTGCTAATTGCTTTCAACAAGTTCAGAGATGGGAGATTTCGTATGTTGCGGCTTAGTTTTTAGGTTTTTGGTGGTGTACTGTCAGGGGTAGGTCGTTTCGTCTTCACCAAATCCAATTAGTTGTCGAATGTTAACCTTATCTTGGCTCGTAGGTTCAATAATCATTTGAATGCAGAAGTGCAATTTTTACAGCCCTACTAGCAGCTAGTGCCTCCTGACATTGGTGCCCCATTTACTTTTGCCCTAGACCCAGCATGAGGTACACATTTTGGATTTTCTCAGTAAAATGTCTCAAAACCTACCGGATGGATTGTCATGAAATTTGGAACACACATTCATGTCCTCCCCCTGAGTGAACCTTCATAACTTTGGTGAATGCCTGACATTTCCTCTCGCAGCAGCAGATGAAACTTTCCATCAGCTGTACTTTGTGTTTAAAGCCATCTTGTTTTCTATCTTGAAACATTTTCATGTGTTTTTGTACAGTGACACAACGGACCATGTGAATTCTGCTGTCTATAATCAATATAATTCCACTTCATCCGTCTTCACGGCGAACGCGACAAAACATGCGGTGAGACAATTATACCCGAAATGACACAACCCCGTATTAGTCCAACTCTGCCCTGATTTTTCTGTTTCTTGCCGTTGTCTTTGTTTTTTGTTGTGCTGTATTTTTGCCAGCATGAAAAAAGCTAGAAAGGTAGAAACTGATTTCCAAAATGCTATGCACTATAATAATTCTGGGACTGACAATCATTTTTCAATATCTCCAGAATACGGAGGAATGTGTTATTATTGTCAGCCAGGAGCTACGCTATCCAATATCCCTCAAAACTAATATCATTGGTTTCTTTTGCTCTCATCTTATAAGGAGATATTTTGTTCAAAGGGATATTTGACACTGGAAGTAAAGTGGGAATTCATTAAGGAGGTAATATTCCCCAACTGGAAGCTAGGCAGAAGCTGCTTGCATTACATCGCATGTTTTGTACGCTAATTGAGACGCAGAGCCTTGCAGTTTGAAGGAGTGTGATTGCTCTAAACACAAAACACAGCTGACAGTCACTGGGATAATTGCAACAATGATCCAATTGTACTGCTGCATATTAGCATTGAGTGCTGATAGACTTACGTATAAAGCTAATTTGCTTCAACAGGCTTCCCGAGGGCTTCTCTCCTGTTTAACAGCCCTGTGAAGACCTGTGTGTGTGTGTGTGTGTGTGTGTGTGTACGAGGGCATGCATACATTATGTCTCTTTATCTTTGTGTTTGTGTGATTACGGTTGCAGGTTCATTTCCATTTCCTTCCTAGCAAGCAGTAACTACAGTGGTATATCACACATTAAAGGCAACTTATATAAACAATATGTTTCGTCTTATTAGCTCAAACTCTCACTATTTCCTGAGAGTAGTGCATGAGACAGATAATATGTGTAAAAAAAGGCAGGTTCCTCTGCCTTCTTTTAGTGCTTCTATTGGCATTTCAAAGATTTCACTGCGCCTGAAGGAAAACAACCAATCAGAGCCAGGGGGTGTGTCTAATGCAGTGAAGCTCGTGAACTCCGATCAAACTTTCAAACGGCAATATGAATCAAGATTCTGTGACAGCATTACTTATTCCTTTAGAAGCATATTTTAGTGTCACGTTTAGATGTAAAATAAGAAAGTTTGTGACCCGTGTGTCTGTATGATTGCACTTGCAGGTTAATTTCTATTTCCGTAAGCAGTCATTACATTTGTACATCACACATTTCAGGACAAAGATCACTAAGTAAGTCCCTTCCAGGTATGGCTGATAACTACACCATCCTGAGGACAGTTGCTTCAGAACAGCGGGGAGAATGGTTAGATGGGAGGGGGTGGGGTGGGGAGTAGTAAACAAGCACTGCTTAAGAATGATGCACAACCCCTGAGCTACACCAGTGGGGCTGCTCAGTGCAGCACTGTGGTTGTACTGGGCAGCTCCCAGAGGGGAGCCCGCGTTTGTCCTTCCCTCCTCTCTGCAACTGCACGCCAAAGCTGTCGCAGCAAATACATGTTTTCCCAGTCATGTGTCCTGGTTAAATAAAGATTACGTTTATCTAATAAGGATTATGTAGTAATGGTCTGAATAGACAGCTCATCCTAGATTATGGTGCATATGGTACATATTTGTATTCAGTGGGTATTCAGTGGGTCACACAGGGAAACGCTGTATTGACTGTTGGGGTCTGAAAAGGGTAATCTTTGCTTAACTAAGAGAACTGCGAGCAATCTCCAGAGGGTTTCTTTTTACCTGGTATTCAACGGTATTATCAAAAAAAATTCACACTCGCATGCAGAAATGTAAATCTACTCAATGTATTCATGTCCACATGGACGTCTAAGGGCAGGGTCAGCTCTGGCACGGCACCCGCGGGTTAAATGCTTCACTTCAAGTGCACATCAGCAGCCTGCACTCCAAACCTCCAGGCTCTCCAGCTCCAGCTGAGAGCCTCCCGTTGGGGTTCATGTATCAAACCATTGACCTTTTTCAGCATGATTCAGATGGCTGGGCCCAGAGTTCAGCTGGTCGGCCCCTGTCAATAACCGTTAGACTTCTATACGAGGAAGGACTGTTGGCCTGGAATATCCTCTGGATGTGTGCACACTTGGATTAATATGCATCACACCCCCCTCCCCTCAACCTGAACTGTGAGGAATAAAAGCATAATATTGCCAAATTCTAATTTGTTAAAACTAATTTCCGTCATTGCCGAGAGCATAAATGCTATGATAATTACATTAATTTGTTTTATTGTGTTCTCTGTAGTGACTGATTGATGGAATCTACAGTAAGAAACACACCACACACTCTAATATCTGGTAGCGGGAGTTTGGATTAAAAATAGCACTGCTTGTAAACACCGCGTTGGTGTGTGTGTGTGTGTGTGTGTTGCTTTAAGTACAGATGATGAAACACAATCCAGGAAGGTTGGGTTTAAGGAATGGATCTATGAGTTTGAAGGCTCATCAAGGTCCAGAACGCACAATACTACGGAACAGGATTTTATATCTCTAGAAAGACACAATTTTATCATCCGTATCAACAATTGTGAGGTAAACAGAAGAAATACACTGTTTGCATGAAGTAATCTAGCAGGAATATATGCGTGCATGAATGTGATTGCCCAAGGCAGTGCATTGTCAAATACCATCAAATTGTGTTGTGGGAAAAAAGTTGAACTATGGTCAACTTTTTTGCAGATGATTCTGTGTTTTCCTGCTGACCTCTGCGCAGGTTTCTTTTTCTTCTGCATTGCTAATGTCCGTCTGAATATAGCCGTAGATAAAATAATGTGAAGAAAAGCTGAAATATAGACTTCTATTTTTCTCCCTCACTTAGTGCTGTTTGTCTGTGCGTCTATTGCCTCTAAAAGTCACTTGTGAATTATGATCTCTGGGACGTTTGTTTTCCTACGATTTTGCGCCCACAATAATAATGGCTGACATTATGATGGACAAGTACTTTGTTTTGTAATACATAGGTTTATTTGATGCTGTTATATGCATCCACCCACGGTTGTAGCAGTTTTTCTTTTTTTACATCCTGGTTTGTTTATATGGGCATGAATACATTGAAAGTTGGGGTTGACATTGGTCAAACTATGGACAACGAGACCTAATACGCGGTTCTTTAACTTATTGAACTGCTAATTGTGTCTGTTGAAATAAGAAAACCGTGGAGAAAAGTGTCCAGTACACATTTGTCTTGTCGCCTTCTATGCAGTACATTTTCAATTCATTACACCATCTAATGTCATTAGGTGACGGAGGCTTGTAGCTTCCCAGCACTGAAGTTATCGTCAACTGAGGCTTCATCATTAGTTTTGCCAATTGAACTACAACACGGTTGCCCTGTTTGTGCTCGTAATATTCATTGTGTCTTGTTCTGTGAGTGTGAAGGACACAGCATATTCTTTTGAAGCCTTTTCTGCCATTGATGATTGAGACTTTGCATTCATCTACCTGGTTTGCTCTCAGATCAAAGAAGTAAACACATCATCATAAGCCTGTAATTATTAATCCTAACAGGAGGATAAAACACATGGCATATTGCGTCGAGCAGATCCACTTGTTGAATTAATTGCTCAATGAGGTGACTCAAACTTTTATGTTTAACAGCTGTGTGGTGCAAGCAGTGTCTAATTCTATGTACCTTTACTTTGTTTTTTTGAAGTCAATATTATAAAGGATGATAGCGAGGCATATTCCTTTCTCACATTTTGAGGGGAGCCGAAATAAAAAAGGACACCAAAAGTGAATACAACCACTCACACAAGCCTCTTACTTTGTTTATGGCAAGAACCGAGTCGTGTGTGGGAGTTTTTATTCTCTCTCTGTCTCTTTGTAGTTTGAACTAAAGTTGCTTTCTGCTCTGGCAGCAATATTGTTTGCATGAGGTACGAGTGTGAGAGAAAGACCGAGTGCTACTCCCTGCAGGTGTGTGCCACGACACTGCTAAGTCGCAGTAGTCTCCGTGTCTGGTCCACAACTTCACACTTTTCAAGAGGTGGTGGAAAATGTGTTTTATTTATTTATTTAGTTTAAAGGACTTCATTACTCAGAAGTCATGTAATATTCATAACATGATCTTGTCTGATTGATTACGAATGCCAGAGCTTTTCAAAGTCTGACACTGCGGGCACCCCCGAGACATGTTTGATACAACAACCCCAATTTCTTTTGCCTATGATTATATTACATGCTGAGAAATTGGCACCGTTAAAAGTATGCTAAATTAGCTGTTACCGATGCATGTACAGACAACTATAATTGGATTACTGATACTGAAGAAAACGTACAAAAATATGATGATTTTCAGGCTCTCAGTATCGAAGTTACAAATCTTTTTCTTGGATTTCCAAACATATTTACGGAGGATTTTTCGCAGTGGACATGGGATCTGTTATCTCCTTGAAAACTTTAAGCCCCATTGCATCGGCAAATATGTGTATCAAGTCTGTGCGTTCAGATTTGACTGGGTTATGATTGAAAGAGAGAGTGTGAATTGTGACGAAAAATGCAACAATTGGGCGCTAAGGGTTAGACAGTAGCTTGACTGTGTTGAGAAATAGCATCCTTGCTACGAAGAATGTATCACTCGAGACGCACAACAAAGAGGCCGAGCCCCACTGAGGAATCCGCTAGTAAACAAAGCCCAATGGCGGTTCGAAGTTTAAGTAAAAAAGTATTTACTTTAAAATGAAAACAATTACACCTTAAATACATGATATGAAAAATAAGAAAAATGTCCCATGGAACAGGATCACACCGCAGTCACCGCAGTCCTTCCACCGTCCCGTGTCGTCGCCGATTTAGTATGTCATCCTGTTGCCCGTTTTGCTTCAGGTTTCAAAGGATCTCCCCTAATCGCGCAATACTTTGGGTACATCCCAAGTCTCTTAATTGTCGTTTCCTCGATTGAACCGTAAGTTGTTCTACGCCGCCATATTGACGGCCGTCCCAAAGCTCTTATTTCTGTCTGAGGAGCGAGGAGCGAGGATCGAGGAGGCATCTCGGAGGAGCCATGAGCGAGGAAGCGAGAGAACAGGCTTCCAGGAAGTGTTTTAACGCTGGACACGCCCCCTCACTGTTCCTCAGTTATGTGATTGGTCGGACTGATCGCTGGAGTTTCATACCAGAGTGAAGACGGATCACAGATTAAACTCTCTATATGTTTGATTTGTTTTCTGAGTGTTGGGTTTTCTGAGTTATATCATTTAAGTTTAACCTGAAACATTGAACCTAATAAATGAATTCCAGTGTTCAAGAGAAACCATAATCGCCATAATTGCAAAACATACAGACGCAAATAATTCATAAATAAAACAAACGCATTTCGCTGGTAGAACTCGGCCGTGCGCATATAAGCAGGGCACAGTATAAATACAACACATAACAGTATAAATACAACACATAACGCCATGAACAGGTAACAGAGAGAGAAAACGTCTCCACTCTGTTAGTGTCTTTATTAGTATAAGTAGTAGTTTAACACCATTAAATTAACTGAAAACATTATACGATCCATTTTTATTAATATTTTAAGTGGATTGTTATTGGAATGTGAACTAAAAACTGTCCGTGAGACTGATCATGTGTTCAGACACGAACTGGTTTCCTTGCGTCTCTCCATGCATCCCTGGTGGGCGGGACTAAGACGCAAGGAAAAGACGCAAGTGAGGGAAACGGGGATGCAATTAAGAGACTTGGGACACCCATTGTATCCAACTGCCGTGGCATAATTTACACACGGTAACCATAATACGATTTAAGCATACGGTAGTTTTAACACATGGTAATTATGAAATAGTCTGAACATACGGTAATTATGAAATAGTCTAAACATACTGATTATGAAATAGTCTAAACATACTGATTATGAAATAGTTACAAAATACCAATTATGAAATTGTTGCAAAATATTAATTGTGGAAAAATGACAAAATATTAATAATGGAAAAATTACAAAATAAAGGCATGAGACAGTTGCTTTAGGAGCTTTCTTCATTTAACCTGAACAACTCTCACCAGGAGCTGTGTGTCGGAGCAGCTGCTGCTGCCACAAACGGGATTGGTGAGCGGGACAAACTACGAATACTTCCTGTCCCTTTCACCTTACGCTGTATCTTTCCCCATGTTTGATAATCTCTGATGTATATTATTCACTTGTGTTCTCTTGAAAGTTTTTAGAAGTAAGAAGAAAGTAAATGAAGGCGTAGCAGATTTTAAATCATTATTAAACATACTCATGTGGTCCAAAACAGGCAAGCTAGAATAAATAGGTGTCTCCTGTGTCAGAAATATTGTTATAAATCTGAGGCTATAGACGGCACTCTGAGTAAGGTAAGTATAATTGCACACAACTTAGTCCTAAATCCCTCCCTTAAGTAGCATGTGTGGGTGGAAGAAGTAAAAAGGAAAGACTTCATGGCAATTTGAGTCATCCTTGGTGAATCTCAAGTGCTCTCATAGCTTGTTAGAAGACCGGTTTCTATCTTGCCTCTTCTGAATTCGTGACTGCATTTTTTTTACTTTAAAAGCTTTGGTATCACTCCCTCCATTTCTCATCCAGCGTCACTCAGGCACTCTGCAACAGGCCCTGACGCCATGAGACGTTGCAACATGTGACCTGCTTACCATCCGTCCTCCCTTTCGCTGTGCTGACACAGCACTGAGTCCTCCCAGCTTTGGCTGTAGGAGGAGAGGGCAGCTGCTCAAGGTCTTGTTGACCAGTGTGCTATGATTACTTAAAGCCAGCTGGCCGTGTGTGCATTTGCATCCTTAATTTATAACCAGCGAAAGCTTTTTTTTCAGAGCATAATCACCACTGCTTTAACTCTCAGATGGCAACATGGCAGTGGCCTCCTTTAAGATACAGTTGTCATGAATGTGGCTTTGAAGTTTTATGTATCTCCAATAAGGACTTTTATGGACGACAGCGTTGTTGATGAGAAAAATGGTTTCCAGGACCTCTTTGTTCCCTAACATTACACACCT
The DNA here is from genome assembly GCA_016806645.1 of Ophiodon elongatus. Taxonomy (NCBI): domain Eukaryota; kingdom Metazoa; phylum Chordata; class Actinopteri; order Perciformes; family Hexagrammidae; genus Ophiodon; species Ophiodon elongatus. The sequence goes on along the minus strand of JACSYO010000249.1, from coordinate 3,190,030 downwards.
CTACGTGTCACGTCCATATGTTGCTATGTG
>JACSYO010000249.1:3122500-3185000 GCA_016806645.1 Ophiodon elongatus | reverse complement strand
AAAGAAACGAGATGGAGCTGGCGGTTTTTACCCAGCAGAGAGTGAGGGAAAAAAATGTAGGATTTAGAGAGTAGGTTTTAAAGGCAATGATGCACAAAGGACATACGTGTCTGGATGCAAATGTTCATGCAGTCTGTGTCGTTCTATATTTATCCATGCTTATACGTAAAGCAGTATTTCTGAACAGATAATGAATGCGTACAAGGCTTATCATTAAGATGCTCAGGTGTCGTGACCAGCCAGAGGTAATCTCATCACCTGTTTGTCACCTGTATACGGGAGGATTGTTTGCCTACTCTAACTATGACAGGATGCTGCAGAGCATCAACAGACTAAATATTTACAGGTCAAACACCTGCCACAGAAGCAACACTGTCAAATTGAAGTCATTAATTTTAATAGATCAGCGCCTTATTGATAGATGGCTGCGTTCAAGAGAGTCGGGGTGAGTTTTGTTTGAGAAAGTTGCCGCTGACTCAGATTCGACAACGCTAAAAATAACGGGTAAGGGGTGAAAAGAAGCCATTACATGGAGAAAGAAAAAAAAAAGAGGAAAAAAGTAGCTTTGCGTTTGTTGGATAATGGCCCGTGAATCTATTTTTCCCTCCCACTATTTTTGTTAATCCAAGAGGGCAGCTGTTGCCAAATCTCTGTCATAATCTATGTCCTTGTCTTCCTCGGGATACTGTTGACCCTCCAGTTTTAAGCACCGCCGTGTTTTGTAACTAGAGCGGCAGCCAGACAGACACGAGGACAGACAGATGGACTGATAGCTGTGTGTCAAAAGTGTCAATGAGCACTGAGTCTCCTATGGAGGGCCTGTCAGCTATTATTCATATACTGTAGGTGTTAATATGTGCAAGTCATATACCAGGGTGGCAAAGTGCTGCATGAATGCTAATCCTAGTTATCTCAATTATCTGTTCTGTCAAGATGATTTGTGTGGAAACTGACACAACGCCAACCTGAGGTGATTTGATAATAAGTGTGGACGGGGAACCCACGGAGCAAATGCTTTGACAATTTATCTAATTGACAGTCTATGACTCATTCTGTCTGGCACTTTGTTTCAATCACTAAATTGTAGCCCCAAGGGGTTGGGGGTGGAGGGTGGGGTGAGATGGCTAAAGGCTAAGTTCAAGATTTGACTTTTTCAATCCTATTTTAATAATTATATTAGAAGAATATGAACAAATGTCCTGGTTTGCTAGAGTGCATAGGCTTTGCTGCCTGCTCTCTGGCCTGCTCACATTCTTTGTATTTTTCTGCTCAGAATTGTGGACAGCGGCTCCTGGATAATTATAAACCACTGGGACTTTAATTTATGAAAGACACGGGAGCTGTAGCCATTTTACAACACTAGTGCTCCTTTTGACGCCGTCCAATAGCACAAGCTTTTTTGCCTGAACCACAGTGACTGGACACCTGGGACGCCGCTGATGCTTTACCAAATAGTGGACAACGAGAGGATGCTAACGCGCGGCTAATAAGCACCAACGCGACCACTAAGAAAGTGGAGGGCTGCCCGTCAGGCAATTAATCTGCAAGTAGTCTGGAACTCTCTCGGTGCAAAGCTTAAGAATAGACAATTTCCCCAAGAAATGGAAAGACGAGTGATAAACAGATTTGCAAACACTACTGGCTGCTGCAGGACCCCATATCTCCGTCAGATGACCTGGATATCCTCTCATCCTCACGAAGCAATGGGTAAGAAATTCAGAGAGCAAAAGGCTGCAGGGAAAGCTGACGACGAAGCCTCACACTCTTCTTGCACGTGATATTGCTGTTATGGGGATGTAAAAAGACAAAAAGCATTAAAGCTGTACCGTTTACAAATAAATGTCTGTTATATTTGCTCAAACTGCAAATACATCCCGACAGTCAGGCATGAGACAGATAATGTGTGATGATCTGTCTCCTTTGAGTGTCATTTCAGTGTGCTGGTTAGCTGTAAAAGGAGACAGTGTGCTCCGGCTGGTGGGCGGTGCTTGGATTTTTGCTCGACATGTTTTCAACATGGCAGCCGGGGTGACAAACAGTCCCACTTAACATTTTAACACTGAAAATAGGTTTCTGAAAACATTTGAGGTGAGAAATAGGCAATGCAGTAACATAATCTTGATTCATATTTGATCAGCGCTGCGTAGTTTGACAGTTTGATTGGAATTCCATCGGAAGCAGTGAAGGAGGCAGAGGAACCTGATTTTTTTTCTTCTTTTCTATCTATCTGTCTCGTGCATTACTGTCAGGATATAGTGACAGTTTAAAAGTTACCAACTGCAGCTTTCAGTACACCAGAATACTGCTTTCCCAAGGATACGTCCTACGTGATATGACAGAAAGAAACCCCCATATTCTGGCTGAACACCCAACTGTGAAACACATCATAATGCACATAGGGACCAAAGCGAGAGTGTTGGCACCAAACACCTGGTTTTCAACTGTATGTCACTGCTATTCAGTGCATTTCATTGACAGCGTTAACTTTCTCCGGGACTGCAAGCCTTCTTTTTTCACAAGCCGGGAGTGAAATTGTCCACCTCTAACCTTACTTCCTGCATCGCCCATCTGCTCCCTCCGCCAAGGAATAGATACAGGAGGAACCCAAACAACGACAAGACATAACGCAACACGATAGAAACCTTGACAGAGAGCCACCCCCGGCTGCTGTCTGAAGAGAGTTTAATACATGAGGGACATCAGAGGCAAGAGAGTTTCACCAACTACCATCTGTGAGGATTCACCCCCTTCACCCCATCTAACCCCATCCAGGTCAGCCTCCTCTCCAGTCTCCCGCTCCCCCCCTGCCCCCCTCTCCGGACATCAGTGACCAGAAAAAGACGGTCACTGCTGGGACCAAACTGATCCCTCGTCCCATTTTCTCTCCACTCCACCACTGGCTTTAAGTCAGCTTTATGAAACGTCAGGTCTTTGGCAGGCAAATCACTTAAGTTAACGATTTAATTATCAAGCACAATCTTGACTTTATGTGTTTGACGGAAACTGACCAAGATAACACTGCAGCAGTTCTCACCGAGTCTCAAAGCTTCAGTTTTATAAGCGTAGCTATAGAGTGCATAACAAAGGTGGAGGTGGAGCTGCCATTTTCTTTAATAATTCTATCCTCTGCAGGCAGATGTCTTATGGGGGATTTGCTTCTTCTTTTGAATATGTTGCCCTTCAGCTGAGGGTACACTGCCGTGTGTTTCTTTTATGGTTTAGGTAAAGCCTTGTTGAATGGCCTTGTTGTTGAAAGGTGCTATACAAATAAACTTGCCTTGCCTTTTTGGAAATACGGCAAGTTTCTAAACCAAAGTTTCTGTTTCTTCTGGTGCAAGCGGCCTGATAGCCGTCATTAACCACTGCTTTGGAAGCCAGAAGGGCAGAAAACCATGGCTCGCAAACTCAAATACAGGCCCTTTTCACCCACTTCCACTCTTATTTCTAAAGTAACTACAGCTGTGGAGGCGCACTGATTGATTTTCAGCACAAAGAGAGACTCAGACACAACAAACTCATCCCTTTAAGTTTTGCACCATAAAAAGGAAGCCTTGAAATGCAAATGTGTGCTCTAAAAAAGCGGGGAAGAAATGTTTCCCTGACACCAAAGGATTATGTGAAAAGACACAACCCAAACAAGCAGCAGCTTGACATTGAAAGGTTGGAGGGGGGAGAAGAATATTGTGGTCAGGGTTATGGATGGGCGTAACCTTTTGATTCTTGACTCGTACGATAAACATTTCTCCTGTTTTATATCGGTCCTCAGCAATGACAAGACCTTCGTGTCCGCAATTGTAGCTACAGCCTTGGGCTTACTACCATGTCTCCTTGCTCTGCTTGTTTTCCTTTGGAAATGTTGTTTTATTTACACACATTATCACATAATTGTGTTTTATGCTTGATTTGATCAGTTAAGTCTGGTCAGGTCTAGTTTACTCTGTAAAGCCCTTGGACTCACTGCATGATGAAGTCCTCTACAGAGTAAACCCGACTTGGGTAGTTTCTAGATCCTCATTGTTTGAGGTTGTAATGAATTAGTTTTCACATAATTTATATATATATATATGTGTGTGTGTGTGTGTTTAAGCTAAGAGGCTGGTTACAATTTCCGGGCGTCAACCTTTTTACCATCTTTATTTCTCACGGGGACTACGAATGGAATGCTTGAAGTGGCCTTAGTGGATATTATGTTTTGTGTTTTCCTTTTATCAAATCTCTCCCGTCTCGATACAAAAATAAATCAGTGTAAATGAAATTTGCATTCCCAACAAATGTCTGTGAAATAAAAGCTGTGTCCTTACATTGTGCTCCAACACAGTGACCATAGAGACTACTTATTTCTCTGGGAAGCCTTGTTGGATGCGTGCCCAGACAACGGTCATCGGCCCACTGCTTTGGCATAGAGCTCCCGTGGGCAGCGGTACAGCTCAAAATGTGAGTCCATGGATCACAGTCCAAAAAAACTCCCAAAATGAAGGCCGCCACACATTGCAGCATGGAATACAAGAAAAATCACAAATGATCTGTGTGCAATACAATGCTACTGTGTGGTTATTTTTTATCACTGACCTAAAGAATATCCCCCAAAAATGTCCCCACAATAAGTTTGCTGCTGCTAATAAATATATATTTTTTAATGTACATTCATTTTACCAGCACGGAACATCCTCCTAGATAAACTCTCCTATACAGACTTTATTTGGCTTCAAGAAAAAGAACTTCCTAGAACACTCTGCTGTAATCTAACACCGCCTCCAGGCAACAGCCATTCTCATTTCTTCGTGCTTTCATCCACCAGCAGTGCAACTTTGAACTCACCGGGTCTGAAAATATGGAGTCATGGCCGAGATGAGTCCGAACCGCACCATGTGGATCTTTTTCTAACCTCCTGGTAGAGAGGGAAGCCAGCTACCGCCACAGGTAAGACCGCTCTGCCCACTCAAGGTCTGGCAGCTCATTAAGTTCTATTCTCGACCATGTGTGAGAAATTGCCTGCAGGTGACTTTCCATTTTTTATTTCTGCTCGCCCATTGTACAAGCTGGTAAAACCTTGGTGAGTTGGATGTAGACCGTGACATTTTTTTGCGTGAAAGTACTCCCCATTACACTCAGCTCAGTCATTCACAAGCAACCCTGCTTCCACCTTCCTCCCAGCTCCTTTTTTTCTCTGACTCTCTAGTTCACTTATTTGTGATGAGGCACATAAAAATTTTCTTGGGGATGTCCAGCGAGTAAATGGTTATCCTGCTTCAGGTTCACTGTGACATGGTTGGTTTCTAAAGGTGATACACATTCTTCCCTCTAGTTCACAATATTGCAACTATTGACAGTTGGTGGCGATAGTAGCGAAGCAAACAGGTTTCTTTATCTGTTTTTTTGTTTTCACCAATCTGGCTTCCACCAATCAGCTGCTAAATGTTGTCATGGATGTTCAGCAGCTAATTGTGAACTTAATCTGGCTGCTGCTTGGTGCTGGGCTGGTAGCATACAGAGGGTAGATTCAAGCTGAAAACTGCTGCGCTAATGAGAGCGGTGAACCGAAAATAGTTAAGTTGTAAACTGTTAAATCAAAACAATGAGCTGAAAGACGCTAAAATGCTCCGTTGAACTGAAAGGGAAATGCGTGAGGTGATCATTCTCAGTGGCTATTGACACTGCAAGCGACTCTTTTCACATTACACATGGTCCTCTGATCCATAGATTTTAGCTTGTGCATTTGCCTAATTTCTGTAGCCAGTTTGAGTTAGTTTTATCTGCCCTTTCCAGTCTGTTTTGTTTTTGTGTTTTGCTTCTTCTGAGTAAATATGAAGGTTCTTTAAAGAATAAAATTACACTTATGTGTTCTCTGCACACAAATCCAATTCAGCATTATTACAGGAATACCTTTGCCTATTCATTAGGTGGGTATAATTTGTCACTTGATTTTATTCATAGAGGTTATGGCTTCACCATCGTTAAAAGGGCAACATATTTTCTATATTTATTTTACTCAGTGATGTTTTTTTGTGAATTAATTCCCCATTTAAAGGCCTAATGTGTGCCAGATTTCCACTTATTATTGAATAGGTGTTGTTGGTCACCTTGCCTTAAAGTTGCTGACCCTGAAAAACTTTCATTAATATGGGGTTTTAGTGGAGAGTTATGTTGTCATGTAATATTCAAAAGGATTTTTTCACTCTGCCAAGAATAGATTCTCTAGGGAAATACTGAATCCATGTCGTTATTATTGTATTAATAGGAACAAATAAGTGGACTACAAAAGGAGGCTCAGCAGGCCGCTAATCAACAAAGTCAAGTGTCCTTGAGTATGATGCGGAAAAATTGTGTTGTACATCTCACATGAGGTAGAAAGTACAGCAAAAAATTTCTCGGGCTTAACATAGACGTAAAAACATTTTTACAGTGCTCTACCTCGGCTGCTTTGAGATTTACTACATTTGGCAAAACTGCTCTGTTTCGATGTGTATATTCCCATTCGTTTCCTCTGTATCGTATTCAGGGATGTTCCTTTTTGGCAATAATCCCCAGATTTAATAATACCGAATATCATCTACTGGCATCTTCAGTCTGAATATATCAATATCCTCCGTCAAAACCCCATATCAGCTGAACCTGAATGTGTACGGGGGATGGAAAAGTCCACAACAGATTTGTTGTCGTTCCATTCGGGTGCACTGGCAGTCAGTGTTTCAGTTTACTGATTGAGCTGGCTGCTGTTACGTTTCAGACATCAACTTGTCTGTCACAACAGAATCAACTGGCTCCCCTCGAAATAGCTCTGCCTTTGTTTCCCTCCAGACAGGCTAAACACGGCATTCAGCATGATTGACCATCATCCAATCGAACTGTAGCTATTGACCTGCGTTCCCAAATCAGTGCAAGCACCCAAAAAGCGTAGGAGGGGACGAGGGGGGGGGGGGAAGCGGCCCGATGGACTGTGGCGCACTTTAATAATGCACAAAAATTGACAGTTTTATCACCGGTTTCTCCTCGATGACCGTGTGTTCCTTGAGTGTAACAGGAAAGCCGAGGGGGACATGAAGTAGAATAGACAAACAAAGGAAGATTGTTTTTTGATGCGAGGGCCAGCAGGGACACGTGGTTTTGAAGAGTTGGGAGATTTAACCACTACTTTACCTTTATCTTCCCGCACAGTTATCTCTTTGAGAGCTGTCCAAGCAGTATGCATCATCCATCGGCGCGGCGAAGAGGAATGCATCACGCAATCATCGAGCGATTGTATCCTGTGTAGTGAAGCGAAGGGGCCTGATTCCACCGGCAGGCAGACACACACACATATGTACGGGGATGAAAAAAAAAAACATATATGGAATTGGAAATTCAATCACTTCCAATCTTTCAGTTGTGCGTTATTACGATGGCAGATCTGTGTGGGCCCAGTTCACAGGGAGCATCGAGAGAATTATCCCGCTCAGCTGGAGTTTCATACATACAGCTTGGATGCGGTCCCGGCAAACAGATGAAAACCTCGCCAAGACTTGCTCTCCCGCGCGGCGAGATAAATGCGAGCTGTTTGAGAAAGTTTGCCATTATCTTTAATTATTTATGAAAATTCTCTGGCTGAGACAAGCAGAATGAACACAACGCTGTCAGACAAAAACAACGGCTCACTACGCCTCGTGTCTCGCACACACGTGTGCTTTCATGCATAGACAAGGTAAACATAAATGCACTTGCTTTCTCATTCAGCACAACAAGGATCGCGCCGCAGAGAGGTGGGAAACACGAAACCCTCCGAAGACCTCTCTGAAAACTACAATGATTTATGAGATTTGGTAATCCTTGGGTGGATTATTGACCTTTGCTTCAGTGGCACTTTTTTTCTTTCCTATACGTCAGACACAAGCAAAAGCACGCGTCGATTCCATGCCGCAGGGGTGGGCAGAGAGGATATGACACTCCTCTGCACCGTGGCACTCCTTGAAACACTACCTTTCGCAGCAATATGATAATACGTCGGATAATGCACGCATACTTAACAACCCACACAGGCAAATTTTGTGGAAGTGCAGTGATCTGTGTTGGACTGTGACACTGTGCTCTCTAGCTCATGCTAGCAGCGGAGTGGTTGGTCTGAGGTTAGGTAAGGTGGCCTTGGTGCGCCACCGATCAGCCGGGGTAGAGCCAGAGGCGGCGGCGTGATGGGTGCTGGAACAAATGCGATGGGAAAAGATGCTCACGGTCCCGCAGTCCCGACTGGAGCTGGCTCCACATCGGCTTGACACGCGGAGGCCCGCATGCCGAGACTAAAAAGAAAACGAGTCACATGAAGGGTTTAGGGTCGAACGAAGGAGGGGGAGGAGGGCGACAGGGAAGAACTGAGGTTTGATTGGGAGAGAAAAAAAAGGGAAACGAAGGTGGATGGAAATTCTCTCTTTCTGTGTGTGTGTTTGAGTTCACACATGTGGTCAGCAGAGTGGCCGGAGAGGCAGAGAGCAGGCGCCTCTTCAGCCGCGATGCTCCTCTTAAAGCTTCTGGCAGATCTTCGTAAACAAAAACAAACACTCTAAATATAGCAGCTTGAACACACACACACACACACACACACACACACACACACACACACACACACACACACACACACACACACACACACACACACACACACACACAGAACATATATGTGCAAACGCCATGGGTAAATACAGTGTGAAGTCCACCCACTCGTCCATACATTACGCTTGTTAGCTCAGATTCACACACGGTCCAGCGGTTATCATGATTTATCAAGACCTACAGTACTTCATGCAACAACGGCATGATCAGATGTTCTCTCCGTCTCCAGCTCCGTGTCTTCAGTGGGTTCCCTTTGGTAACGTCCGACCAGAGTCAACTTCCATCCCAAATAAACGTTTGTCCTTGTGACGTCACTTCAATGCAACAAGATAATGACCTTCTGCATGACGATGCATTTCAGTGTTGTATCCACACCCCCCATCCCTCTTTATAACAGAGACTGCTTTAGTAGTATGTCTTGTAATGTGATGGCGTGTCAGTTTGATGACACGTAGCTGCTTTTCATAGAGCCAAAAAGAAATGAATTGTAAAACAAATTCAAACGGCTAAAAAGGAAGATACAGTGTTCCCGTAGGGTTCTCAGAGCTTTTTAAGGCTTAATTACAACTTGTAATGCATTATGTTAATAATATGTGGCCTGTGTGCATGTTCCCTGATTAAAAATCCGCCCACACTGCCTTTTGAACTGGTGGAGATTTGAAAAAGCCACTCTTAAAAAACGCTTCTTCACGTCGACACTGCTACGGAATATTTGCCCCCGTGGCCTGATCAAACAGCTCATGGTGAATTATCAAAGTAAGAGCCCCCCCACCCCCTTCACTCACACACTGCTTCTCCGAGGGAGGCGTCGCTGTGGAGAAGGGGCCCTCTTCAAACGAAAAAAAGCTTTCTAAAGATACTGCAAGAATGCCGCACACGCGTGAGAGGGCTGTTCATCTCGAAGGGAAATTAGTGGGGAGGAAAATGCAAAGGCCCGTCAGGTGTGTGTGTGTGTGTGTGTGTGTGTGTGTGTGTGTGTGTGTGTGTGTGTATGCTGAAGGGGATGAACATGGTTCAGATCTGAAGGGGGATTCAAGGTAGCGTCCTCCAGACGTGTTTGCTTGTGTTACTGCAGTGTTCTGGAGGTACTAAAGGTACTGGAGGTACTGAACTTGCAGGTTTAGAAAGACAGACCTCTTGTCCTTTGTATGAGTCCCTCTGGACTTTATCGATGGCGTAAAACATTTGACGCAGGACAGAGCTTGTTTACGGACATTTAGACCAGATGCCTTTGTTATTGTCGCTCTTTTTTTTCCCCTCATCGATTATGAACGCTGTGTAAAACATTTTTGCGGCTGACTTAATCGGCCCGGTCACACTTGAGGACTTTACCCCTCCCTGAACTCTGCTGGAGCTCAGATTGTTTACAGGCGATGCAGTAGGTAACGCTGGAAGCTTCCACCTGTTCCTGCTCATCCTCCATGCCGACCATGCGTCTCTCTGTCCTCCACCGTACTCGGCAGAGAATGGCAGCACGGACATTGCAGGTGAGCTCAGAATTGGCGTTCAATTGTTATGGCCCAGACATGTGGGATGTTTTTTTATTTTCTTTTTAGAGTAGCCTCCTGCTATTCTGATTTGAATAATGGAACTGCCAAATGGTTTAGCTTGGAGCCATTCCTTTACTCCTCGATATCCTACATTCCACTTTTCTATTACACCGAGGTCTATTCCCCACCGCTCTGCCGCCTAACCACCAGACACGTCCAAAGAGATGATACACACAACAACGAATATTTCTCAACAAGAAGGCTTCAAAGAAATATGAGCTGATGAAATATGAATAAATGAACCCTGAATATTTACTCTACTCCGGTCTTTCCATGCGTGTAGTGTGCAATATTGATGATTCTACCTTCACCGAGGGGTGGGGCGTTTTGAGTGACATCTCTAACAAGACCGTAGTGCAGCACTCATTTTCTCAGTATCGTGTCCGTTTCCCCGCAAATTAGTTTACAAGAATTTCCGAATACCACTTGGGATTATGTGTGGATTTACAAACAGTGTTTACCGCCGTCCTTTTTTCCAGCAACGCTAAATTTCTCTCCGAAGCTACAAGGTGCCCTGATGATTTAAAGGCTGAGGCGTCTGCTCACAAGACGGCGATATTTAAACAGCTGCCATCACTCTTTTATTCAGTTACTTGGTGATTTAAAACTCTGCCCACAGGGACCCAGGGACAAAAGGAGCATTGTGCTTCAGCTCTGGTTGCAGTGCTACAGCTGGATGAAAAGACTGTGTTTACTTTGTAAGCAAGGACAAATGTTGCCTTTATCATGTTTATTCTCTTTCTGCTGACGCCCTGATTTCCAAGACGATGAGACCCATTTCTACCTGACGTTTAAGGATGCGATCACACCTAAACTGTTTGGTTCAGTTAAAACAAAGCGGTGCTTTTGGGTGGTTCAAGTGGGCTGGGGTAAAAGGGAACTCCGCTACGGACTACACGACTAGGAAGAAATGGAAGGTCTCCGTCCCCTTTCAAGTTCACTTCTGTGGTCTGAAAGCAAACGACTCAACAGCACAGTGTTTTTTATCTGCATGGTGGATGTGTGATTTTAGCATTCGGCATTAAATCCATCTTCTTAATTGTTTGTTCAGGCAGCAATGAAGAAAGTGGTGTGATAAGCCTTGTAACCATGGTAACATGTGTGTCAGTAGCCCACTAATACTGCTCATGAATACACACACATATATATATATATATAACATGCATGTGAATATATCAGAGACAGGCTCATATCAGCCCTGTTCTGGCCTCTCTTCATTGGTCTTACTGGTTATTATGATGATGAATATGATGATGATGATGATGATGATGATGAATATGATTATTATTGTTGTTGTTTACTACCTTTCTTTTCCTGGGAATGAAAAAAGAAGATTTATTTTCAGTAAGTAAGACAAATTTGAAAATGATCACAAGATAAATAAATGAAAGGTGTGAGCTGAATACTGTCAATCCGTTTTGCATTTCAAACTTACTATTAAGGAGAATTAAAGAATTTTCCGGAACAATAGTTGTAATATGTACGATGGAAGTGACATGACAAACTCTCTAAGAGATCCAGAGCGAAACAGACAAATGGAGGCAGACAGAGAATTATGTGTGTGTGTGTGCGTGTGTGTGTGCGCGCATGTGTAAAAGTGTGTATAAGAGACTTCCCCTGGAATCCCCTCACTGTCTGCTGACTCGGAGAGTCACACATTGTAATGAGTGTCACAAAGGTTAATGAGGTGCCTCCTTCGGCAACCCGCTCCTTGGAAGACCTCTAATAGAGATGGGAAATGAAGAAAAAAATAACTCTTAGACACACATTTAGATCTGGATTATAGTGAGAAGTTGGCGAACCCCACACTCCACCCAACCCCCCTCCCCTCCTCTCCACCCCTCCACCCCACACACACCAAAAAAGAATCTCCAACAGGCCAATTGTTGAGGACCTTGAATGACAGAGAGAACATAATGGTTGCATATCCTCCCTGGTTAGTATATTCATGAATTGGCTCTGTCTAGTTGCAAACCGGGGCTGCACGGTGGTGTAGTGGCTAGCACTATCACCTCACAGCAAGAGGGGTCTGGGTTCGGTTCCCGGTCTGGGCGGTCCTTCTGTTTGGAGTTTGCATGTTCTCCCCGTGGCAGTGTGGGTTCCCTCCGGCTTCCTCCCACAGTCCAAAGACATGCAGCTCAGGTTAATTGGACTCTAAATTCCCCGTAGGTGTGAATGTGGTGAATGGTTGTCTGTCTCTATATGTCTGCCCTGCAATGAACTGGCGACCTGTCCAGGGTGAACCCTGCCTTCGCCCGATGTCAGCTGGGATCGGCTCCAGCGTCCCGCGACCCTAAAAAGGATAAGCGGTTCGGATAATGGATGGATGGATAGTTGCAAACCACCTACAGTCTGGAATCTGAAGAAAATTGAATAATATAATTTAAAAAAGATTTTCAATTACACTGAAAGCTACACAAGAATAGATTTTCTTTTTTGGGGGGGGGAATGAAAAAAAATCCTGTCTAGTCAGCTCAAATCTTAAGTAACCCCAGCTATGATTCACCCCGTTTGACCAAATTAAAAGAGTCAGTTGTGTTCCCAGGCAGGAAATTTCCACTGCATACTAAAGAAAAGGATCAGAATTCAAGACAGCACCATAGTTTAAAAAGATACTTTGCCTCATTTCAAATGGTTTTGTGCAAGCCCTTGTACCTAAAGGATAAAAATTGGTATGACGACCTGTATGACCTTGACAGAATCCATATGATCGTTTTCTGATATGCCATCTCATTGGATAAGCTGTTCCGAATTATACCATCTGCACTTCAGCAGTTATGTTACAACAGTTAAGACGAACAGCAAGAGGAAAGGTTTTGTACCGCTCCGTATTGCTCGTATGGATTATGGGGTGTGACACAGACAGGCGGTTCGCTGCAGCATCAGCAGCGTTGTACTGGACCGCTGTGGTGAAGAGGGAGCTGAGCCGAAAGGCAGCCCGTCGGCGTTCCGGCCCTCACCTCGATTTGGGTAGTGACCGAAAGAATGAGATTGCGAATACAAGCGGCCGAAATGAGCTCCCTCCGCAGGGCGGCTGAGCTCATCCTCAGAGATAGGGCGAGGAGCTCAGACATCCAGAGGGAGCTCGGAGTAGAGGCCAGCTGAGGAGGTTCGGGCCTCTGATCAGGATGCCTCCTGGGCGCCCCGGGGCAGACCCAGATCACGCTGGACAGATTATATATTTCATCTGACCTGCGAATGCCTCAGGGTCCCCCAGAAGAGATGGAAATTGTTGCGGGGGAGAGGGACGTCTGGAATACTCTTCTAAGCTGGCTGCCCCTGCACCCCGGCCCCAGATAAGTGGAAGAGAACGGATGGATGGAGGAAGTATATAGAAAAGCACTGAGTGGCTATTTCCACAGACTGCTTACTGACAGTCACACTCACACAAAAAAAGATTACTCGTGTGTCTCGGAGACAGTTGCATTTAAACGTGTCTCAGCAATCGGATTCTGCGCTGTCTAGAATGCTTTTTGGATGCATTGACACTTAGTTTATTTAGGGGGGAGACAGGTGAGGACGGCCTCTTTGTGCAGATTCCTGGTGTCAATTAGATTTTTCTCGTATTTTCAAGTTAATTTTTTCGAGCCGTTACCTCTCACAGGAGCCGCCAGTGCAACGCGCAGCTCAGGATGGAATGAAAATAGCATGAAGAAGAGGAAATGTTCCAGACACCCAAAGATATGTGACTGTATCCCCTTACCCTATGTATAATATGAAATTGGAATTCTTCACAGCACAGGTGAGTCTTCTCTTCCCCTCTTTCAGAGGTACAGCCCCCCCTATATATTTAGGTATGTGAACAAACCTGTATTTACAATCTGTATAGGGTGTCCAATCTCCAAAGGATCTCAAAGCAAACAGCAATTGTACTGCGAGAAAGTTTCTTCCGAAATACATTTTGCTCAGCGTTAGAGGAGCTCGACAGTAACTATATCTCAGAGGAGCAGGTGTGTTTTGAGGCAACTGTTGTGATTGTCATCTATTATAGAGAAGCCAAAAAGCCCAAAGTTTGCAAGCACTCCTTCAGAATAGAGGAAAATGGAAGCAGGACACACACACACACACACACACACACACACACACACACACACACACACACACACACACACACACACACACACACACACACACACACACACACACACACACACACACACACACACACACACACACACAGGGGGACCCACGCACATTCATTCGTTTGGTTTTGCATTCATTTTTTACGCCACAATCTGTTGAGCTGAGTCTACAGGGTCCTATCTTTAAATAATAGATGTATTAGAAAATGGAGCATTTCTACCACTGTACAAGACCATGAATAAATCACGATTATGAACGTACACCCGTGTGTGTGTGTGTATGTGTGTTTGTATGCGTGTGTGCGATGGCATGTGGAGCTCGCCCCCGTGTTCCCGCGTCAGCGCTCGGACCGTTTGGGGCAGCACACCCCCGCCCCATGAAGAGGTCCTCTCACGAGCTCCTCGTGTTGTCATCGCACTCTGCTCCTCGGTGCCGCAGTGGATTTCTTCCCCATCCATCATCCGTTATTCTTAAGTCTGGCGCGCGTACTTTTCAAAATGAAATCTTTTACAAATGAATGATTAGTGCGGTCGGAGTGAAAGACCAACAGAAGAATGGAGCACTGAAATCAATGTAATTGGATTACTCCAACTGAGCCCCATGTGTCATTACTTCATTTTATAGATTTGTACAGCAAGAGTGAAATAGGCAAATTATTGCAATGTACTAATGTTAATTTGAATTCCAACATCATCTTTATTTAAAGATTTCTTATAAAATTATTGTTTCACATTCACTCTAATTACCATTTTCTCTCAAAATATGATTCTGTGGAATCCAAACTGTGATCACACATTATAGCTCTATGGGTGCCTATTAGACTTATAATTTTATGTATGCAAATGTCTCACCAAATGGATAACACTTCAGACTTTTTTTTAATTCCACAATAAAAACACTCCTGTTACCAGCTTCTATTGTTGCTGTGGTGCGTCTTTCTCCATTTAAATGAATTTGCAGCTGTACCCAACAATTACAGCGTCAACTCCATTGATTCCAGTGCGCCATCCATCTTCATTCCCATGCCCATATGTGTGTGCTACCGACAAGAGGTCAAGGGTGAAATGCCTTTCAGGTTGACATTTCGCCCGACCGCTGTGATGATTTATGTCTTCGGCGGTGTACAGGTCTTTATTGGGAGACAGTGAAGACAGATGAGTAGGTGGAATAGTGATCTATGACTGTGGAGCACTGGCTCAACATGTTCAATGCGTTCGGGTGTCTGCTGTGCCGTGTTTGTGCAGCGGTGTTCCTCTCTAAAAAAAAAGTCACAATGTAATTCCATCTTGTGCGGTCGCGGCATTATGTGCGGTGGCAAAAATCCCACAATAATAATTTTTCAGCATTCATTTGCACATACAGGCCACACTGCAACTACACAAAGCTGGATGAAAATCTGCAACGTCTCGCTCGCGTTTCTCAGTCCTCCGTCACCCAAACTTTATGTAAGTACCGTACAACATTGCTGGGGTACCACTTTAAAAGGTCATGGATTTTGATTTTCTGTTGCGTGTAGGTTTTGTATGCATACAGAGGGCATCTACAAACATGTCAAACATGGATGCAAAAGATAAAATGAACCAATCAAGAGCTAATTGGGTGTGTGCGCTTGCTTTTTGCATTGTTTCTCTTCTGATGGGTTTTTATTTATTTATTAATGTATTCTCTCATGCAAAACATAAAGCTGGGCAGGGAATTGATTAGAGACTAATTCTAGACAGATTTAGAATATATATATATATATATATGAATATTCCTAAAAATGATACTTGCTTCGTGATGAATGCTGCTTATATAATAATGCTTCATGATGCTCACCTAAAGTGATTTCAGAGCAACAACACTACGTGTTCAGAGTTCTGTAGTTTGCGGACTGCACTGTATAGATACGATTGGACGCTCTCGCGCTGCCCACATCAGGGCATCGCGGGGTGACACACCAACAAAGACGCCCGCAGTGCGACCGTCTCTCCCAGAGCACAACAACAACAACAACATCATCACAAGGCAACGCTGTGCAAATACGATAGCGGAGCAAAAAAGGCACAAAAAGTGACCGTGGCTCGAAACGGGAGACGTGACAAAAACGAGAGGAGGCGTGAAGTGTGCCGTTATCTGATCGTGTTTTAAAACGTCCACGTGACTTGTGCTTCCTGCTGATTGACACCTCACCTGCAACATTAGATTCCCTCCGCGGCTCTCCAATGATCAAACACGTGTGCAAAGTCAATAAATTGACAGGTGTCAAACCCGGCTTTCGTCTGCCTCCCTCCCCTCTCCACTTGCCCTCATCTTTTTTTCTTTTTATTTCAGCATTCCTTCAGCACCAGAAAGCCAATGTCCCCCGAGTATTAATTATTTGTATTGCCTGCGCTCTGATCTAGGGTCTCCTGTTAGGATTTGCATGGATGGTGCAAGGCAGGCATGTCTAATCCTTCGCCACAGAGAATTCAGCATCTTTATATAATAAGGAACATGAAGAAAAGTTACGGGGAAAAAAACAAGTTCAGTGGCGTATTAAGTCGTTCAGATTTTCTCCAAATGGTTAAAGATGAAAAACTCTGCAGCAGTAAAAAAGAAAGTAAGAAAGAAGATGATTCAGATCAGATATTTGGGGCTTTTTACACTATATCAAACTTTAGGCTTTGGCGGTTGATCACTCAGAGAGAACAAAAAGATTTACTGATGAACTTATATTATTCACACACTCAGAGATACTCTGAGGCCTTAAAGGAAGGCAAGAACACCCGCCTAGACTGATGCCTCAATTAGACCCTGATTTTAAATTAAATTACCATTACTGGAATCCCAGGGTCACCGTGGCTTTTGGCCAAGGGATTTTCAGACCCGCTTTATCTGGGAATCTTTGAGTTCTGTCGTTTGAAGCATAGTAGATGGCACTGAGGCTTCGGAGGGGTAGTTGTAATTAAATGCTCCCAGACTAGTGATAACTGTTACCAAGAGTAACTGTGTTGAGGCAAAGTGAACTGAATTGGAATACAGAGGAATTGAAGGATTCATTCTCAGACTGACCATTTTGCCCTTTTTGCAAAGGAACTACAATGTCAAGCAGTGGCGTATAATAAATTCATGAATCAATAATCGTCTGGGTTTTTTGCCTCCGCGTCTGAGTGATCCTGCCGTGCTTTGCTATCTGTAGCTGAGGGACATGCTTTGTACAGCACGGGGGGCAAGTCGAGTGGATGCACAACACGATGGAAGCCTGTGTTCAGGAGTTGTAAATCCCAGATTGTGATCCCATGTCACTGTAGGGCTCGAGAGTGGGACTCTACGTTTACTCCCACTGCTCCAGCGCTGTAGTTCACTTTGGATTCATGACCGCGATTCAACATGTTTTAGACTCAGTAAGTTCAATTCGATGTTTTCATCTTTAAACTTGTTCAGGATTTCCTCAGACCGTGCAGTCATTTCATGAGATCATTTCAGCACTCTCTCCAAAGCTCACTTGGATGTGGTCCTCTGGTACTGTGATGTTGTCGTAAGCAAACTCGCCCCCACCCCAGATGTGCCTTTGCTTGCCTGAAATCAAACCCCAGCAGGCCCCACTCAATATATTCTCCCCCACTCTTGGACTGCCTCAATTAGGAAGCACTACAGCTACTCCCCAGGCATCGCATTTAATGAGAGAGTTCACTTAATCTTAGCGTTAGTCTTACTTGCCTGCTTAAAGGGGTAGAAACAACAAAGAAAGTGGTATTTTTCAATTAAATTCTTTCAATAATTCAAAGGGGGCTTTGTCTCAGTAGTTGAACCTGTCTGGCTGGGGATCAAATCCCATCTGAATGTCCTCACTGCTATCAGTCTTCCCTGCACAGTCCTTCTGACTCGCTCTGTTCTCACCAAGGAACTGTGGGTGTTTGTGAATACAGCTAAATGAAGCATATCTCTGATCAGCAGCACCAGTCCCTTGGTGGCTCTCCTACTTCTACCACGGGGGCTTTAATTGAATCATCAGGAGAGAGGCAAAATGAATGCAAGCAGTGGCCCAAAAATAAATTATGCAAGAATCATTGTCACTGTCCGTGGTGCTGAATCAAGATTGATATGTCACTGTCCATGGTGCTGAATTATGAATTGTGTGTCGGTGTCATTGGTTTGATTAAAGGATTGAGTCTTGTCCGTCCATGGTGTTGAATAACATGGACATTTTTTGCAGTTCAGTTGAAAAATGTTTTTTTAAGTTTCTCAGAATGGCACAAACGCTTTATTTTTCAAACTTTTTTCCACCTTTGTTGACATTATTCAAATTACGATTATTTTGGAGTACAGAGTTACATTGGGTATCTCTGTATTTATGGTGGTAATCTAGTATTCATGTGGCAGAGTATATTTTGAGAATAACCTTTCCACTCGATTATTCAGACATATTCATGTAGTCTGCCAATTATTGTGATGTAGCCACGGGTGCCGGCTGGAATGTCAATAATTCACTCTTACCTTATAACTTCCCCTTAACCTCATTCATTAAATATCTATATGACTGAGGACACTGCAGCCTTCCAAGGACAGGATTACATGGAATATTAGAAGACGGTTTGGTGTTGCTGACTGCTCAAACCTCGTACCACCAGTGACTGAAACCGGACTTATGCAAGAATTCTTCAAAGAAATAAATCTATGTTTTGCTCTGGGGTTGTTTTGTTCACTCAGTTGTCCCAGCAGATTTCCTCCTGTGTTTCTAAGACTGTAATTTGCTGTTGTATTGACCTCCCCTTTTTTGAAACCTCAGTTTGCTGGTGGTTTCTTTTTATTTGATAATTTTGACTTTCTTTGTGAGAAACCACTCTGGAAGTCCTTTGTTATCTGTATCCTTTCTCTTCTTACGGGGTGCTTATTCCAGCATTCTTTTTTATGTATTATTCGCTGTTGCATTCATTGCTCATTCATGTGAAATTAAACCAAGAGTAAAACATTGTTTCTCAGAGTGCTTCTGTCTCATCGCTGCCGCTGCTTCGATAAAGAGAAGAAAAATAATCAGCTGGATATGAAGATCATAATAGTCATATACAGGCAGTAAAACATAAATCGAGTTGAATCGGAATCAATGATACAAGACACAGCATCCAAGCATGAATATTTAGCTCTGGAGTTGTTCACTGTAAGAAGATCCAAATAATCTACAGTTTAAATACATCAAATAGCAGGTAAATGGTGTATAGAACAGCCGCTCAGCTGCCTAACTAGCTGTACCACACAGTTCACATGAAAACTGAAACACAGGCCACAACACAGCATGCCTACATTAGTTTTGGTAGACTGAGTGCACAATGAAATGAGGATTAAAAACCTTGGAAATAAGCCCAGAAACCATTCGAACGGAGGACAACCTGCTTTTCTACCGTCATACGAGATGACCGAGAGGAAATGCCTTCCGAGGAAAGACTGTTTAAAACCTAAGGAGATTCGACATTTGACATCGGATACCTGGAGGCCAAGTAAACACAGTGAGCTCTGATTGAGATTCACCACGTATAATAATGTCGCATTTGTGGCATAGTTCAGGATATAACAGTCAAAATTAAAATCACTGCACGTTACGATGATGTACTTTTTTTTTAACATCACAGTGCAAAAAACAAAGTTACATTAGCTACAAATGGGGTCAGTGAGTTTTCTTTTGTGCTCTGTGCAGGAACAAAGCACACATGAAAATGTTTTTCCATGTATTTGTATGATAATCTTCCATCTAAACAAATCCGTTAAAAATATATATTTTCTTGAAAGCAACTGGTTATTTAATCTTCCCTTATCGAATAGTGACAAGATGAAAGAATTCAATCTTTCAAAAACATTTCCTCTTGGGAACGCAGCAACAGCGCCGCAGTAGCTCACGCTTGCACAAAGAAAAAAAAGAAGAAAATAAGTGACACTACTTATGACAGATACATATGTAGCTGTCATTTCTTAGACCCAATGATTACCACTCCATTACAGGCTTTTGGCTCTCAACTGGTCACATAAACACGAGAGAGAGAGAGAGAGAGAGAGAGAGAGAGAGAGAGAGAGAGAGAGAGAGAGAGAGTTGCTGAATAATGTCATGTTCTGAAGAGACCATTAAACTGTCCCAGTGATCCACGGTGTGTGCATACATATCTCGGTATTATACATATCATAAAACAATAAAATCCTGGGTGACATGTGCATGGGGCCCCGAACAGCATTCAGGCCTTTTATTGCAAGTTGCTATTTACGGTCAACGCGACTTGTTTAGAGCTTATTGATTTTGCAGAATGATGATGTTGTTTGACGAAAAAAAACAGAGGTTCAATTAAATATTCATACACCAATGATCTACTTAGGCCTGCTGCATATGTTGCTAATAGTTACACATGAGAGCAGATGAAGAAAGAATCACCATTATAGCTCATTAGCCATCTGTATAAATCTTTCTATTATTTTAGAAGTAATCTTTTCCTGATTTCTCTTCAAATCTGTGGGTGATTCAGTGCACATACAATACATGACAGGTTCATATTATTTTGATAAAAAAGGGCTTTAGGCCAATAAAGCAGGTGAATTTCAAGTACTGCAGCTTTTGAGCTTCCCTCACCAGCGTCCAAACCTCGCCATAAACCACAAACCAGCGCATCACATTTCAAAGACATAATCATCCTTCCTTTCCAGTGTGGCCAGAAAAATGAAAGCTACTGTCATCTATCAAAAATCATCTATGAAATACAGAAGGAGGGGCTGACTGTACATCGCTATCATCAGAGGGAAGAAAGAAAAAAAAAAGATACTGAGAGAGTATAACAAAGTATATTTATCCCTCAAAAGCCTGATTGAAGATCTCTGATCACCAACCTGGGGCACAGATCTGCCAACCCTCTCAAAACAAGGGCTCTCATCTTTGCGGGAAGAAGGAGCATGGTGTGGACAGATTTGTCATGAAATGTCAAAGGACCCCCCTCCACCTCCCAAAAAAAAAAAAACAGGAAGTGTGACACATAAGTGGAGCAGCCGCTGAAGTACTTCATTCGCACAGCGTGTCATTTGCTACCCATTTTGACTCATATCCCATCACTGTAATTGTATGAGTAGGCATCACACCCGAGGTACATGCAGGGGTTGTCAAGGCAACGTGTTGAGTCCACGGCAAGCTCGAGACCAAATACTAGATGTTGGGTGAGTCCCGTTGAGATCGAGATCAAGGGTGCTCCAAAGTAGGTAATTACGAACTAGAATAAAGAGCAAAGTATATTAAAGGGCATAACTAATGAAGAATAGAAATGCAACTCTGAGTAGAACAGCTATTCAAAAACATTAACGACTACTTAATTAAAAGCACCTCAGACAGAAAATCTCAGAATTTCAGCGCAGTGAAAAACCTGGTTTTATTCACTCTAAACTACATCTGCAAACAATCACTTTCAAAAGAAAACGAAAACGAAAAAACAGTTGTGCTTCAACCACCCCCCCCCCCCCCGCTGAGGCTTTCATAATTCATACATCAAAGTCAGACATGTGTGTCATACGCATTTCTTCGGAGGGACACCAGACTCGGACACGGAGGCTGTCAGCGCGATCAAACCCTCAGAAGGAAAACAAATATGATGTTGGACAGGATCTTGTCAGGGATCACACAGGTCGCCCCTCCGAAGCTGTGAGCGTTAAAGTGAAGAAGAAGTGCTTCTAACAAAGCTCCAATCTCATTTCAGGTCACAGTGGATAGATGTCGGAGGGGACCTCATTACCGACATGTGATTAGGTCTCAAACCATGTGAGCTTTAATAAAGACATGAGGTACATACCAAAGCATTTTACGTATCTCCGATCTGAACACTTCACATTAGCATTTATAGCCGGCAGAAGTGACCCGAACATGGATCTACTTTGTCTTGGGGAGGTTTCTATCACCATCCAATCGAGATCTACTAAGCACTTGTCTCTGGCTTTTAGACTTATGGAACTAAGGAGCAGCTTCTTTTCATACGATTTCCTGCCAGTTTTCATAACTGACTATTTCTGAATGTTTATTCCAAGTAGGGGAGAGGTAAAAAAAAAAAAATAAGAAACCCCCCCCACTAACATCGTAAAGAGCAACCGTGGAATTAATTGTGGCAGTTGTTTGTCTCACCTTCTTACTGAATCAAATGCTTACATGTGGATTTTTGGGGCTGACTTCGACCTGTTCAGGGAATGTGTTACAAGCTTAATTGGCAAAACATACATTGCAAAACAACACAGGGAGAGAAAGAGAGAGAGCGAGAGAGAGCGAGAGCGAGAGCGAGAGTGAGAGAGAGAGAGAGAGAGAGAGAGAGAGGACATGGGTAAAAATACTGACTCTGCGTCATTGCCAGACCCTTAAGAAGCTTCAAAAGCAAACACATCACTTGCTGGATAAAAGGAAGCAGGGTCCATCAAACAGGATTTAGGCCAGGCTTTTTATATGTAAATGTTTACGTAGGCAGATATATAAAAGAACCAGACACAAAAACATTTGAGGAGCAGACAGTGTGCTGTTGGCTGACTGAGCATGAGCGATGGCAGGGCCTTAACTAACGATCAAAACTTTTCCCTTGACGGCATATCGTTTCGTATTCTTTTACAGATTATTGCTGGCCACTCGCAACCAGAATACACGCTGAGGGACGGCCGTTGTTTCACACACTCATCGAAGGTTTCTTGCAACGCACCGGATGATCTCCCATGAGGAAATATTGATACTAATGCAGAACAAGTGATCACTTTCTTATTAGGCGCTGATGCTCCCATCATTAGATTATCAACAATATTCAACTTCCTGCCACTTTCATATTGCAGAGTTGAGTTCAAATGAGTCCGGATTTATAGGCAGCGATAAAAAGAGCGTGTGAGGGGTATAAAACTCTGTAATTACTGAAAAGACTTGAACGCATCATGAACTTTTGTAATGCCAGCAGCCTTCCAGTCCCTAAACCCCACATCTGTGTATTTCAAAGTTAGGCTTAGGCGCTCAGACTGCATATTGGCTGATTGATGCATACGTCTTGAACTGCTAAATCGTCTTCTGTCTTAGCTTGCAAAGTAAAACAAATGTCCAAAAATGCATTATTAAGATAAAGCGTGGAATCCTTTCCTTAACCATATTAAAGAGAAAATCCAATTACCTGCTGCTCCGTAAAAAGGGAAGAAGTCAGAGTTAGCCGTGCTCGTTTAACACAGCTCTCTCTGTTCTGCAAGTTTTCTTCTTTACATTTTATAAATACTAAACTAATTATATCTTTTTTGGAGGATGTGCTTTTTATTTATTTTTGAATTATCACTATGTATTTTTGTGGATATAATATGTCACTGTATATACAGCATTGTATTATTTGTTAAAAATCCCAATGAACAAACATTAAGTGCTATACTTTCCAAATCTGCAAGAGAAAACCATTTTAAATTGCTTTTTATTAAAGCACTTTCCGGAAACAGCACACAGCGGCGATACATAATGTCACGAGGCATCGGTACAGTGTTTCAAATCTATAATTAAATTGTTCTCCTTAAAGCCAAGTGACTAACACCAGTGTCAGACTTTTGTCATGTTGTGAGACCTGGACGCAAGCATGAATCTCATAAAGAAAACTCCTTTTTTCTTTTCGTGAAATGAAATGTCTGCTTTCCTTCGCTGATTCAGACAACAAGTTTTGTCTCTCAGCCCCGCTTCACTCGATTCTCAGCTGGCTTCCAGCGGGTCAGCTGTGAGTTTTGTTGACGGTAAAGGGTGGGGGGGGGTTTGGGTTTGCGGATGGATGCGTATAGATTTAAAGTCAAACATTCTGCTGATTCCCCGTACAGCATCGCCGGGTCGATACATCGGGACCGGTGCTGCTGCCTCCGCCAATAGCTGTATTGACTTCCAGTCTGCACTTGACCCATCTTTTTCTGTACATGACACATCTGCAAGACCGTTGCTGCATAATTAAATAAAAAAAAAAAAAAAAAAGGTGCTACAAAATGGATTCAACAAAGAGGGCCATTCGAGTGTAGGTCTTTAGAAATAAGGGTTGGGTTTTCATAACGACTTCCCTCTCAGCCCCACAGAAAAACGAGCTCTCTCATTGGTGATGTATGGCCTGTTTTGTTAAGCAGAACTGTTATTTTAAATCATACCTTATCTTTTAATCATTAACCTGCTTCTCAGTTGGCTTCAATGATGATTTGGGACCCTGTTTCTGTCAGTAGTGGAATATAAAAAGGAAAAAAAAAGAAAAAAGTTTGGCAGGATGTCAGATAACACTTAAAATTTTGTAATAACCCTGCCCTCTTCCAGTTCCCCTAATCTACTTGCTGATACAAACATGATTTACTCCCAATGCCTGAATCGCCACAAATGCCCAGGCCTTATTTGGAATGCTGTCTGCGCACACCGAGCGGAACATGCTGATGTGAAAACAAGCTTCAGATTGCTCCTGACCTTTCTGTAATTACCCGTAGAGTATTTCAGTCTCTCAAAACCTCCTGCCTTTGAAGCCCTTGGAGAGAGCACTTCTCTCTAAAAATGAGCACGCACATCTGGAGCTGATGTGGCATATGTTTGCTCCCCACCACTCCCAAAATAAAACAATAAAAACCTTAGTGGGGGAGTGCAGATGCCATGGGAAAAAAAAGATGAAAAAAAAAAATCTTATTTGCTGTTTGATGAGACGATTTGCCGGAAAACCACTAAATGGAAAGGTTTGGATTCAGCAGCAAGGTTTTGTTGTTTTTATCCTGGTTGCAAAGTCAGGTCATGTGCTCAGCGAACATCTTAATCGTTTTGAGAAGGAAGGAAAATAAGCCTTTAAATACATACAGACCCCAAGGAAGGTCGAGCAGATTTTCAGACAAAAAAATAACACGTTGCCTTTGCCTGATAAATCCCAGGGTTCTTTGAATACATCTCTCTCAAAACAGGTATATGCAAAGTGTCCTCAAATGTGTCCTTATGCATGTCACCTGGTGCCACATGCAAGTGGTGATTGCCAGTGATGGTGGTTTACAAATATCCGCTCAGATCGGAGTGGCAGAATTGGGGAGTGGGAAATTAGCAGTAATCTTGTAGCACAACATTGCCGTCTGATTGAATGCCATTGATTGACTTTCGTGTTGGTTGCCCTCCGCGGCGTCTACGTCATGCAAACAATAACAGGAAGAGTTCAAAAAGCACTGATAAACTATCTGAATTGTTGCGTTCCACGAGGCCATACAGTTATCTCAAAGACGGAGCACGACGGTCAGTCCTACCTGTCAATAACAACATCAGCATCATCTTATTGAGCCGACAATGGACAGAACCATCGGGGCACCAGCAGCATATGAGAAAGAAGAGAAGAATAACATACACACCTCAAACATGAGCCACATTTTGTTTTTACCTGGAGTTCATTGCACACATTTCAGTAATTGTTCAACTTCTGGGCCACAAGCAACTTCTCATAAAAGAAACTAAATGTGTTAAGAGAGTTCCTGACTGACTTAGCATTGCACTCCTTTGAAAACCTTCAGGGTCACGATGGACGGTTTATAAAATAGAGAGTGAAATCAATACAGCAGAGACTTCTACTTTCTTCCTTGTGCAGTTCTATATGTTCTCTACATTTATTTGTCCAGATTGGTTGTCCTGGTCTCTGACTGTTATTTATATTTCTGTGTAAGTACATCGTGAGAGATGCAACATTTGTTTTGGGATCAAATTGCTTGTATGCACATGCACGCATTCTTGGCCAACAAAGGTGATTCTGATAGGAGTGGAACTCAGAATGGATCGTGGCTTGGATCATCTAAAACTCAAGTCGAAATTGTTTTATAGTAATATAATTGTATCCTTGATTATGAAGTCAACAAGAAAATGCAAAGAAAACATACAAAAAAACCCTAATGTTCATATACTTTGTGCCTTTAAAATAACACCATACAAACACAAACCTTCACTGCACTCAAGCCAGAGTTGCGTTGTTTGCCCAGCGGCCATCGACACAGGGGACATACTGCATGAGCTGCTCTGGTCGTGCATCACAGTCGAGCTACATAACAGTACCTGCATCACATCATGATGCTGAGCCACATGTCATTTTCCCTTTAAATACATTAAGCTAACATATTCAGATCCTTCACTTCAGTTAAAGTAGCAGTACAATGTAGAACTACTCTTGATTATAACATAATTATACTTGAATACAAACACACATTAGTAGCAAAGTGTACTTAAAGTACCAACAGTACAATCACTCATTATACAGAATAACCATTGCAGAATAATATATTATATAACTGAATGGTAATTATTCATGCATTAATGTGTAAGCATTACTTTGATTTTGCAGATGATAAAAGGGGAGCTCATTTTGATTTTAAATAATTAATTATAATTACATACGTACTTCAAAACTGTACTTGAGGAAAAGTACTTAGTTACATTCCGCCACATATTGATCTTGTGCATTTAGCCCGTTAGTCTGTATAATATGTCACATACGGATACCATAGGTATCCAGTGTGTGCTCCATTTAACACTGTGGAATTACACTCCTTGATATATATACATAGACAAAGTGATCTGACAAAAAAGACAAAGAGGGGAAAAAAAGCAAAAACAACTGAGACAGACGAGCCAACAGGTAGGCAGGCTGGTTGACAAGCAACAGCAAAAACAGCAGACAAGCAGATAGATAGAGAGACTGGTAGGCGGGCGGGTAGGGAGGAATCATAACCAGTCAATGGACCATAATGGGAATGCTTTACAGCCAAATGTAGGTGGTCCTAATGATGTTTTGCTTATTGAAAGCACTGCTGATGCTTTGCTGGAATCTCCTGACTCACCTAGATTGGTCTCTTATTGCACTTGTGTGTTGTGTGTTCCTCTCTGAAAAAAATAAAATAAAATAAATAAACGATGTCAGAGAGAGAGCATCCCATTTTCCGCCCTTCTCTTAATTCCAACTGAGCACTGCAGAAGGAGGAGGAGGAGAAGGAGGAAGAGGAGGAGGAGGAGGAAGAGGAGGAGGAAGAAGAGGAGGAGGGTATAACTACTTCAACTCTCCTGTGCTTCAGCTGATGTAATGCACTTCAACAATAGTAGAATACAAAACAATAGGAGATGAGATTGTGTTCAAACCACTTCTCTTGTCATTGTTTTCTTACAGTTGTAGAGCTCTTTTTGCGAAGGATTTTATATTGGAAAAAAAAAAAAAAAAAAAAAAAAAAAAAAACGTCACGCACACATGCGCATATAGGGTGCCACACTGACGCATCGTTTGTTGTATAGTCAACTGTTTTTTTTTGTGTGTGCTGGAGTGAGGCATGCCTGTAGCGGATTATTGTTTTTACCGCATTCAACAGTGTTTCCAAAGCAAGGGGCGAAAGTCAGGGCTGGAACAGTGGAGGCTCACATACGGAGGGAGATCCGCTAAAGTAATGCCGTTTATCCTTTAAGAACGCGGAAAGGGGGAGAGAGAGCGAGAGAGAGAGAGAGATTCAAGGCACTGAACTGGGATATCACGACCCTAATGTGAAATCTCACCAGTGTTTGCGACGATGCCGACTTGGACACTTTCGCCGTGGAGCTGCACGCTTTGAGAGTAAAAACACAGATTTCACAGCGGGAGTCTGGTTTGTTGGCTGAGACCTCTTTTTGCGCCTCTGGAAGGGAAATAACCTCAACATCGAACGCTATAAAGTGTGATTTAAACAAACAAACAAACAAACAAAAGAATCTCGCCCCTATATGCGGATTGATATTTTTTTTTTTTTGCTGCTGTCTCTTCTCAGCATTCCCTCAGTCAGTCGACGGATTTTTTTTGTTGCCATTACAGCTCAGTAGAGGGTGTCAGATTATTCTTAGAGCACCCGCACTAGGATGAACACCGTCTCCGCGTTCCTCCTTTTGTGATTCCCAGATCGCCACAAAAAAAGAGGGGGTTGGGTGGGTGGGTGGGGGGGAAACGAGCCAGGCAAGACGCCGAAGGATGTGAGGGGGGATGCGGGTGTTTTGCAGCGGTGGAATCGCCTCTACAGCTCCAGCGCAGGGTGTGAATTCAGCACCAGGGGAGAGGGAACAGCTCCCGACGCCGCAGCACGCAGCAGCACGACCGGAGGAGAAAAAGGCACGGATTTGTTCATTTTTTCCCAGCCAAGGTCAGTCTTAAACGAACCGAAAACTGCCACACACACAACAACAAAGAAAGAGAGAAGATGTGCTGGACTCTACCGTCGCTCGCTGTTTTTGATTTTCATCATAAACACGCGGAGGCTCCGAGGATTCAGTCGATGTGAAAGAGACGTTTATGTGGTCATTTTCGAACTGGAAGTCTGGACACAAGTGCAGGTTAGATGCAGCATGGATCGGTTATAAAAGACTGCCTTATCTTCCCCCCTAAATGTCTATATCGCCCCCCTTTTTTTCCTTCTTCTTCTGCTTCTTCTTCTTCTTATTGATGTAGACTGAATTCACAGCTCGTATGTCTTGAAACCGGGAATGAATCGTCCACGTTGAAAATGCTGCTTTGGATTGTTCTGCTGAATGCGGCTCTTTGTGTTGCTGGTGGAAATCTTACAAGGGACGTTTGTAAGGAGCAGATATGCTCCTGCAACGAGGTGGAGGGAGATCTGCACATAGACTGCGAAAAAAAGAGCTTCACCACTCTGCAGCATTTGACTGGCCCGAGCTCGCAGTTCTATCACCTGCTGTTGCACGGGAATTCTCTATCCAGGCTATTCCCAAACGAGTTCGCCAACTTTTACAATGCCGTGAGCCTGCATTTGGAAAACAATGGGCTGCACGACATTGTGCCCGGCGCCTTCCTGGGACTGCAGCTGGTGAAGAGGCTGCACATCAATAACAATAAGATACGATCATTCAGGAAGAGTACATTTCTGGGGTTAGACGACTTGGAATACCTCCAGGCTGATTTTAATCTATTGAGGGATATTGACCCCGCCGTTTTCAGGGACTTAAATAAACTTGAAGTGTTAATACTAAACGACAACCTCATCAGCGCGCTACCTATAAACGTGTTTCAACATGTGCCCATTACGCATCTCGACCTGCGGGGGAACCGAATCAAAACGGTGCCTTATGAGGGGATCCTTGAACAAATACCGGGCATTGCAGAGGTTTTGTTGGAGGACAACCCGTGGGACTGTAACTGCGAGTTGGTTTCTCTGAAGGAATGGCTGGAGAACATACCGCATAACGCGCTCATCGGGAGGGTGATTTGCGAGGCTCCCACCCGCCTGCAAGGGAGCGACCTGAACGAGACGTCAGAGGCGGACATGTGCCCTTCACAGAGCGGCGGCGTGGACACCAGCCTGGTCGCCCCTCCCACCCAGGAGGAGGCCTCCGAGACCGCGGCCCGTGACCCGCGTCCCACGCCTTACAAGCCCAGCCGAGACACCAGCGGGCCCCCGACGCCTGGCGGCCGCGGGCCCAAGAGCCGCTCCAAATCTCGTGAGAACTGGCAGCTGAAGACGAGGCCCACCCCGGTGGTGACAGGTATGAACGGGGACAGAGAGCAGCTGCACAACGTGACGTGCCCCCAGCCGTGCAACTGCAAGCTGGTCGGCTCCAGACAGGGGCTGGGGGTCAACTGCGAGGGCAAAAAGATCGAGAGCTTAGGCAACCTGAAACCGAAGCCCTTGGCCGCTCACGAATTGAACATGAGAGACAACAACATACACGCAGTTAAAAAGAACCAGCTGCTCGGCTACTCCAGCCTCAACCTGCTGGATCTGGGCGGGAACAACATCAAGATGATTGACAACAGCACTTTCCAAAACCAGAGCGAGCTGCGGTGGCTGTATATGGATAAGAACTATCTGGATACGCTGGTAGCGGAGATGTTTGTGGGCCTTGTGAATCTGGAATATCTCAGTTTGGAATATAACGACATCCAGCTGATAGTGGCGGGCGCGTTCAGCCCCATGCCGAACCTGAGGGTCCTGTTCCTCAACAACAACTTGCTGAAATCTTTACCCGTGGATGCTTTCCTTGGGATTTCTCTATCCAAAATCAGCCTGCATAATAATTATTTCCCCTATCTCCCCGTGGCTGGAGTGTTAGACCAGCTCAGTTCAATCATACAGATCGATTTGCATGGGAACCCGTGGGATTGCTCGTGCAACATCGTGCCCTTCAAGCAGTGGACGGAGAAACTCGGCACCGACGTGATCGTGAGCGATCTCAAGTGCGAGTCGCCCGAAGAGTTCTGGAAGCGAGACTTCCGCCACGTCCGGAACGACCTCATGTGCCCCAAACTCTACGACAAAGTGTCCCCGACCCCGCTGTCCAAAAACAGCACTTTCACCCTGGACTCGGGGACGCGCTCGAACTCATACTTGGAGCCGAACCGGGTCTCCATTTCGGTGCTCGTCCCCGGGTTGCTGCTGGTGTTCGTCACGTCCGCATTCACTGTCGTGGGGATGCTTGTGTTTATCTTGCGGAATCGAAAGAGGTCAAAGCGGAGGGAGGGGAACTCGTCCGCCTCGGAGATCAATTCCTTGCAGACAGTGTGCGACTCGTCCTATTGGCACAGCGGGCCTTATCACGCGGACGGGGGCGCGCACCGGGGCTTCGACTGCAGCACGCACCTCTCCACGACAAACGATGCGTAATGGGACTCGGCTGTGGTCTCGTACAATAAGCCCACGCCAGACTGGATTACAAACAGTCACACCAGACAGACTGACGCACATACATGACTGAAACGGCCAGAAATCATCCGCTTTCGTTCGTCAGAGGCGAACGCAGACTTGTTTATGTCTTGTTTTCTCCAGTTGAACCAAGTAAGTCAGTCTGCTGCTGCACAGGCCCCACTCTGTAATATATGTATATGCCAAGCCCCCTGGCTTAAAACCCCTCCCTCCCTCCTCCTCCCAGTTCTGCTATTTGCCGCAATCGGACTACGGATCTGTATGAGACAGAAAAGAGGGAGAAAAAGGAGCGAGGGAGAGGGCGTGTGTGTGTGTGTGTGTGAGAGAGAGAGAGAGAGAGAGAGACAGAGAGACAGAGAGACAGAGACCGAGGACCCAGGGAATGGTGCACGAACGCATGAATGTAAATGTAAATACTCGGACCGATGTATCATAATCTGCATGATGATATTTCGCATGGTTTCAACACACACACGACGGCGAGGAACCATAACCACCATAACCAACAAAGAAGCAAAACTCGACCCTTTCATGTTATATCAATATGACGACAATATAGATATTAAGAATTATATATGACTATTACAAAGTGCCATTTCTCTATTTTTTGTGAACCTGCAGTTAGGATTTGTATTTGTTGTTTTAAACCTGTTTGGAGAAAAGAGAAGAAGAAGAAGAAGAACACAAAAAAAAATCAATAAGGGATCATGACGACTATCGGAAAGGAGTGATGGAAATGAAGCTGTCAGTGCATGTTATTTTCTGTTTGTTATCATTTGATTGTCGATAAATATTGGGGTTATTTATACCGTACTAGATGGTGCAGATTAAATCCATGTCTGCGCAGTCATCATCTCCTTTATGAATGTAAACTGTGTTATTTTATGGTGTGCCAATTGTTGACTTTCAGATATTCAGACATGCAGATGAGCATGACCAATTAACGTCACTCAGATGCTTATGCTGCAAAGTTAATGTAGCTAAAAATAACAGTTCTGTGGTTTTGTGTGTCAATGAATATAGCCTGCTTTGGGTGAGAGGAAGACAAAAAAAAAAGCAAAACAACAAAGTCATTTAAATGGGGGGTTTCTACCATCATATTTTTTCAACAACTGAGCAAAGAAGTGTTTTCAATTGAGCTATGTAGGTATAATTCGATCTATGTAAACAGCGCAGGTAGACTGATATAGAATAGAATGCTTTTTTTAATGTCAGAAAAAGAAGTATTCCTCCACATGAAAAGCTTATGGCTATGATTCACCTTCATCCTATTGTGAGCTTTTGTAAAGCCATCTAATCTTGTCCAAATAAGAGAACTGAAACTCACTGTATTTACTACAAAATGTGCTTGAAACCGGCTTTTTGGGGACGGGGATGGGGATAGGGGGGAGAGGTCCTTGCTTTCTAACAAATTGGGGCCCTGCTATGGGGAGAACTCAGCATATGGACATACAGACACAGGAGTGGGTCTTCTTCACTGAGGGGATAGAAAAAAAGAAGAGAAAAAAAGGCACACACACAAACAGACACACAAACGCCGAGGGTATTTGATAATGCAAGATGCCTTTTTCAATTCAGCATTTTGAACTTGAGATAGTCTTCTTAGGGGGGGATGGGGGTCGCATGGTTTTTATGGGCTCATGAAAACAATGCCATGACTGAATACCTGTTTTGCAGAGCTCAGCTGTCGGGTCTGCTGCTTAGCCTATACTGCTTAAACTGAGCAAGGATTTGGAAGAGAACAAAAACAATAATTAAACCATTGGGGTTCCAGAATTCAACAAATTCTCAATTCTTTAACTTCTCTGCAGTGTCTCTAAAACAGATGCAAAGAATGTGCAATTTTCCTTTTTTCCCTTCATTTATTTGTAATTATAATGTACTAGTCCAGTACTGGTGACACCTTTTGACTTTTGCCAATTGATTTTCTCTAAGATGCCTAATTCAGACAAGATTTCAGCAGAATTTGGCAACAATCCTAAAATGGCAATGGCCATGCTGAGAGTGTACAGAGTTGATGTGAGATGGGCTTACACCCCCTCTAACTCCCCATGACCCCCCCCCCCTCCTCCACCAGCTAGTAGGCCTGCAGTATCTCCCCCAATATACAGACTAGCGCTGTCCATGGTGCTGAATCACTTCCCCTGCTTTCTTTGTCTGCTTGCCCCGCACGTGTGTGTTTGTGTGAGGACAAATGGGAGGGAGAGAGAGAGAGGGAGAGAGAGACAGAGAGACAGAGAGAGAGAGAGCAGTTGCGTGACAATTTGCATGTATGTGTATTTGCCCTTACTTCCCCTGCTGTCACCCCTCCCTCTACCCATTACCGCCATTGTAACCATGCGCAGCTTGACCTTGGGGACTAACATCTCAGCAGATCTTTGACAAACACTCATCATCATCATCATCATCATCATCATCGTCATCGTCACCACCATCACCTCCCTGCATTTCTGTCCAGTCACCTTGCTTCCCCCTCAACTCACGTTCCCCCGCTTCTCTGTCCAATCACAACGGGTGGTGGCGGCGGCGGGGGTTTGGGGTAACTATACGTGTCTCTTCTGTGGAGTATTACTGTGCCACAGCCCACTGATGATTTGTCATAATTTTCAAACGCTGTGTTTCAAAGTTACATTTATATGCTTTGCGATATTTGACCTGCTTCTATTTTGTTAAATAAAGTGTGGTTGAGGTTGAGTAAAATAACAATGTTTGCCTTTAGGAATTTTCATTGAATTTGACAGAGTTGGCGTAAAGAGACATGCGACAGGTTTGATTTGTCATCTGCTCATATCACTTTGCACACTCAAGGGTTTATACTTATAATTTGTTCTCAAGTATACTGCCTTATGTCGTCCTTCATTGTGGAAAACATTTCATAATAAGGTCAAATTCATGTTATCTCGTTACTGTGCACTATAGTGGTGGTTTTTACATTGTATTGCATTATCATAACGTCATATCTTAGTATTTTTAGACTTTTCTGTCATGATTCTTGGATGCTAGTTCCTTGGTTCCCGGGAGAGAAAATGACACATTTAGACTGCAGTGCTGGCTCTATTATCATCATAAAAGGCCCGACACTACAACGTGAATGTGGAATTATTTACTTTCCGGGGTATGTAAACCCTAAAATCCAAGATGGCTGGTGTCTGAGGATCCAAAATATTCCACAATGAGTCTGACCGGTGTATAAGAAGTCAAAATACTATGAATGTTGGAATGAGCAGAACACTAATGCATTGTCATACTTCTGTGGGTTTAATACTACTGCTGTCATATAACATATTTTACATTTAATGGGAAAACAACAAATGCCATAAGTTGTGCAGCAGAGTGGTATACTTTTCCATTATATCAGATAATAGATCTTCAAAACATTACACTTCCTGTGTTTGAATCCATTAGAGACTGGTTTCTGTCAGGCGCTCATGTGCTGTAGTTCCGCGTGACTCTGTGTCTAACAGTAGGACCCATTCATTAATGCGATGGATAATAGCTGTTAGGATCAGTAGCCTCTTTTGCACGCTGGGCACACAGCATTCCAACACTGCTGTGGCCCAGCAGGCCTGCCGTAGTTTGTGTGATAGTGGCCCCGAGGAGCTGGCAGTTGATGCAACACTTCCAGCAGGGATAACATCATCGGCACACCTCGTACACTCAGCTTTGGTGTAAGTCTCAATGGTCCTGCTTTGTTTTAATGCAGAGGAGATGGAAACTAGTTTGTGTTCTGTATTTGGAAGCTGGGCTTTCTTCGCTTCAGGGTCACTTCTCTGCAAAAAACAACAACAAAAAAAGTGTTCATGTGGCTGGTTTGGCTGGTTAGTCATCAGTTGGAATTGCCATTACAACCTGAACACCCACTACTAACCTTATGTTTTGTTTTTGTGCTACCTCAGGCACATCTGCATTGCTTTTATGATTTTTTTGTTTTTAATGTTGTTCCTTTGAGGTTATACCTTTGAGAACTAGCCACACAGCCCTGTCTCCTAAAAATTACCTTCCCGTAACACTAAAACTGTGAAGTACATTTCAAGGGAAACATTTTTTTTGTGTATAACGTTTGCTTTTGAAGTATCACAACCAAGCTTCATATGAGTGCGGAGAAGTTCAAATAGAGAATAGGTCGGGGTGGTGTCTGGGTAAAAATAAAACACAGGGCTTTCACGCAGGAGACTGCTGTTCATGTCCCGTGTGAACCAAGTACTTTTGTTGCCTCAACATAACCAAGTATACATAACTTTAAGCAAAACAATGTTTTTTTTTTTTTTACTAAACCTCACCAAGCAGTCTTGTTGCCTAAACCTAACAAAGTAGTTGTGTCACATTTTTCTTTTCTTTTGTTACAATTTACAATGTTGACTGTGCGTTTCAAACCGTTTAAAAATGCGACCGTAGTCTGGGAGAAAATACTTTTTCCTCTAAATGCAACAGAGTGCAATTTAGCCGTATGGGAACGTCATTTTACAGGAGCAAGAATGGGCCGCAATATCCCAAGTTAAGCTAGGTAGCATTGGAAACAAATTACATTGCAAATAACACAATCTGTCATTCGCCATATTTATATCTTGCTTGTGATGTCTCAGATTCAGCACAGTTAGGAGCCACAAATGGATGGTGCCTGGTGATGGGAAAATCAATAAAAAACACCAGTCTTTCCCTTTAATTAGCGCTAAAGCGTCAGTGGCTAGCTTTTATCGGGTTCCCTAGGGTCCGATTCAGTGTGTCTGCTCATGTTTAGGTTTTGTAAAAATCCCTAAAAGCTTTTCAGCATGGGCATTAGCCTTTGATGTTAGCTTTGATGAAAGTCCCATGTGTTACACTGAAGAGTTGCCAGTAGTCCTGCACTTCCAAACTCTGCAGCCACTGCAACCCCTGCTGCTGGATCCAGCCAACGGGTGTGTGTAGTAGTGATTATCTGGCCTTATCCCCGGTGATTTCTTGGTGTTACTCCTAGATGTTATTATTAGCCCATCCTATGCAAAGCACTTGGCCTATAAGTCTCAGTGGTTGGGTTTTTATTAGTGGTTATGTTCTGTGCGAGCCACGATAGTTACTGTATGGAATACTCTCCATTCTTTAACGTTGGTCTTGGAATCAGCGCCACTGGTAGAAGCCTGAATGGGCTGGAGTGTTTTACATGACAGGAAACACAGCAGGCATTAGCTTTGTGTAATCACTGTGCTTGTTAATATAACTTTCAATATGCAAACATATCTTAAAACACGTCTCCAGTGTAATTACATCCACAAAGGGAAATCTTTAGGGGGTCAAAATGTGTTTGTACTGGCTAGAGTTTTGCCTGTTCTACTTTTTCAATACAATCACTGTAAGTCATTGTTAGAGTGGCTAATCTGTCTTATTGTTGTATATTTGGCTTCATGACAACTAAACAGGAGCTGGAGTAGGACGGAGAATTAGAGCACAGCCGGGCTTGCAACAAAGCAGCAACACATGAAATAAGTTGAGTAAAAGTAGCGTATACTTTCGAAGCAGCTCTAGGAGTTTAAACGTTGGCAGATAAGTCAATCAAAACACCAGGAGTTCAAATATATCCAACCTTACTCATATTCCCATGTCTGCCAGACAGACTATGAAGCAAACATCCAGAGTAATTAAAAGGATCTCAAATCATAATTGAACTGGATCGGGTGTCAACCCACTGCACACTGGCCCACGTCAAACCACCGAGTGGGGCCTTTAATCAAGATGAGTGAATGGCCTACCGAGTGTTTCCTCCAGCTGTTGGTAATCCTCTTCTCCCAGCCCCCACTTATCGATTATCTCATTGATTTCATTTAGCGGCCACACGGGTTCCCCATCCCTCACTGGCATTTCGGGCTTTATGTGGCTTCACCTGATCTGATTACACTGCTCAAATGGGACCTACAGCTGCCGAGGTACAAAATGGAGTTTATTTGGAGTCAAAGTGAGGATGTGGAGATTTGCTCAGGGCAAGAAAGCGGCACCGGACTATCTGACTGACTCGGAACTTTAATAAACGGCACACCAAGGCTGAACCCAAGGAAACCTGGCCTCAATGCTTTTTTACAATGATCTGGCTGGTCAGAGAACAGCTTGTAAACGGGCTAAGAGGATTTTGCCATTTCAACATAGCAGATAGGAATTTGGTTTGGTGCCACATTGTCTTCTGATCAAAATGAAAACAATGCAAACCCTGATGATAGGGATAAACACTCATGGAACAGCAAATATCAGTATTGATTAGAAACATTTGCCAATGAGGGCTTGAACTAGATATGAAAGATAAAAATAAAAAAAAGGAAACCAAACTCAATTTTAAACTGAAATCTAACTCAATGTTGTTGAAGTTTGTTGCCTTGAGTCTTCTCAGCCTTTCTTCTATTTTTTTTTATAGAGCAACTTTCTCATTTTATGCAAAACAAATTGTCAGTTTTATTGGAGGGATGAGTCTCATTCTTTGCAATGGGTACGTGCACATAACTGTTTCCAGTCTGAACTAATTCCAAGTTTCATGAATTGCAAAGTAGTGCAATTACACTTGACAGACATGGCGGATCCTTTGGTACCAAAGTAATGTCATTTCAAGGATACTACTTTTCCTTTGTTTCAATGAGTCATTTGTTTTCCAAAAGGAGCATAATGAAGTGTATTGGAATAACCTTTCAGAGATGGTAATTACAGTGAGCCTGATTCATCTCACTAAATGCCTAAATGCATCATTTCCAAAACAAGATACCATACACTTCACTTTTCCTTTCCTTCAGATTTGCGTGCTCGGTGGCTTCAGCTCCTTGGAGCTTTGAACTCCACTTTAAAGAAATATCAACCCGAAGCAGAGTGAAAACATGAAAGATGAAACGCATTTGCATTGCCACATACTGAGCAGGGGGAGCTTCACTACCATTGAGCAGGCACATGGCAGGCTTTGATATGTTAATGCTGAGTAACAACATTGTGTGACATATGTTGACCAGTGTCCATACGTGCACAGCATCATGGGCTTAACGCCTGGTCTACAGGAGACTCTCGCACACAAGTAGTCAAAGTCCCAGTGGAACAGAAGTAAGCGTGTTTAGCTGGTGCACTGTGACATATTCCCCGGTGAAACGGAATATTTGAGCGGTGTACAGTTACAAGGGGGACTTGTATCAAATTCTTTGCATTTGATTGGACCGCTAAAAAGTGGGTGGAGAAATAGGATGTAGAGCGATATGGAGCTACACCTCCCTCGTTGCTAAAAGTTGCAGATTGATTACTGGAT
This sequence comes from Ophiodon elongatus, assembly GCA_016806645.1. Classification (NCBI taxonomy): domain Eukaryota; kingdom Metazoa; phylum Chordata; class Actinopteri; order Perciformes; family Hexagrammidae; genus Ophiodon; species Ophiodon elongatus. Next base: position 3,146,930 of record JACSYO010000249.1, on the reverse strand, counting down.
GCATGTTATGATATTGGTTTGGTAGTAGCTTACACACATCCTATTTTGTTCCCCAGGAAGAAAAGATGATTAGATTCTGATATAAAATGTTTTTTTTGATTTTTGCACATTAAATAGGTCCACAATATGACCGGGGATACAATCTTAAAGGGTTAAATTCATTTCATCTCGACTACACATCCAACTGTGAGACCTAACAGGTGATTCAATTAGATACTAGTGCCACAGGAGCGAGCGTCCGCGACATCTAAACAGGGCTTTAGAAACAGAATAGGGAATGAAAGCTTCTTATCAAGGTGGATTCTTCTGCATGAAAAGCTAAATGTGCAAAGTTTCTATGAAAAAAAAGTCATCCTTCTTTTATTTATTTATTTCCCCCTCTTACTACATTGTTTGCCCTCCCTCGGAATCATAGCGTGCCATTTAGACGGGTATGTTTTGATTTTTCACTCCTTTGTCACTCTTTGGCGACTGGCAAATCGATAGGCTCTTGAAGACAGGGTTGGGGGGAGGAATTGACTTCCTCCACACCTACTCTATTTAACCTGACAGTTTGTGGCAGCCTGCAACAAACACATCATCAGCCCCATCATCATCATCATCAATAACAAAAGTCCACAAAAAGAGAGAGAGGGAAAAAAAACAACAACCATTGACATTGCAAAGCTTTCCACATGTGTCTTCATTCCTCTTTGTTAAAGGTAGCTATTTTTTTTTGTTTCTTTGTGTATTTGTGTGTGTGTGTGTGTGTGTGAGAGAAAAATGTGTGACAAGACTTTGCTTCCCTTGGTTGTTGCCTCTGCTTTCCAAGAAAAGTTCTGCTTTCCCATCTTCTTTTTGCCTGAAGGATCTTTCCTCCTTTTTTTTCAAAACAAGAGCATCTTCTTTCTCTGTCGCTGTCTTTTTTTATATTTAGTTATAGAGAGAATGTTGAGTTGTTGCTTGGAACCTCAGGCTATGAAGTGCCGGTATTGTGCTCATGTATAGGAGATAAGGGAATAAAGGTTCGTTGCGGCGAACCATGTGACGAGAAAACTGAGCAATTGTTACGGAAAATGTTACTGCCAATTAATCTATTGTTTGGTGTGGTGGAATTTATTTTAGGGCTATTTATGGCTGCCAGCTGCTTTTTCAAACCTTTTGGCTGTTGAATAACCTTAGATAGATTTTGTATTTTTTTTTTTTAAATGTTTCTCACCAGAATTAACAGACATGGTAGAAATGTTACCCTTGACGTCAACCCCCCCCGCCCCCCCAGTGCACAAACCCACACACGACAATACAAACATACAAAACCTCTCTCTCACGCACAAACACCGATGCACAATACTCAAATACAAATGCATGCTGGATAAATGTTGTCCTTAACCTGGCGTACTACAACCGCTCAGCAAATGCCAGCTGGGTCAACAGATGCCTTCGGCATTCTAGACCGCTCTCGTACAAAGAACACTGGAGCTGTCGACTCATCTATGAGCACAACAAAACACGCACACGGGCACACGCGTGACCACATAACCACACGTTGGTGAGCGCTATAGTGCAGCAGACTACAAGCAGATTATGAGTTTTTTTTTAATCTTGCTTTGTGTTTGGTGCACTGGAATTGCAATGAGCCAAGAGGTGGCAGGTCAAAATTAGTGGGCTTTAGGACGTGGCTCTGCAGCGGATAAATCTCCTGGTTTAAAAGAGAGCGAAAAAAAGAGAAAAAAAGGCATTACACTGTTTGAAACCAATGCTGTAATTGCAAAATCTAACATGAGCCCAGTGGAGGGATATTACTGTTTACAGGCAAAAGTCATTAAGCTATCAAAAGGTACACTTTACAGAATCAAAGATTATAATACTATTGTTTTTAGACAGACAAATGCACCATTTATGAAACTATAGACACAAGGCCACAAAGCTCAGCTGGAGAATGTCCGTGCCTACTTCAAACACATCGTCTTTATGTTTTTTACATTTGTTATTGCTGACGGAGATTGGTTTCTCCATCAGCATGACGATTAGACAAAAACACTTCGTCCCTGTTCTCCCTATCAACCTCTCCCTTGTTGTGAGTCATTCTTAGTTTTGGAAGCCCTCCAAAAAGATAGCTCCAAGGCAGTAGTGGTAAAACAACTCCACTATGGGATGAGACGCCACTTGTGAATCATATCATCAGAAGCCAGCAGTGGGAAGGAAACCGCATATAACGGCTGGTGACTATGAGAGAGCCAATTTTTTATGTTTGATGTTGCATTCCCACCCTCTGGTCAACTTCTCCTTCTTCTTTTTTTTGTGTTTAATTTAAGGTATTTGCAAGGTGGTATGGGTGGGGCTATACGTGCCAAATGTGATGCTGAAAAAGCTCAGTTTGGAGGGAGAGTAAGAGGTACATTTGATGCAGAGCATAACTATATTTTGAATGAACCTGCAATTAAAAAGGGCAGGGTATAGAGAAAACATCAGACCCAGTAACTATTAAAAAAACATGAGATTCTTCTCCTATAAAACACAGTTTATCTTGGCTTATTACACTCTTAAAGAGTAGATTTCCCCTCTCACGTTTCTCCGTTCTCCATTTACATTGTTGATAAAGTTCTGTCATGTCTGACAGGAGCTGTGGTTAGCGGTCTGGTAAGCTGAGCCAGCCAGTGATTGTGTTTAACAAATACGAGCAATAGGAGAAGGCTTGTGGGAATAGCTGTCGCCAGTTCTGAGTGAGACACAGGAAGGCCTGGAGGGGTGGCGGTGGGGGGTGAGTGCGGCGGGGGAGGGTAGTTGATTGCATTCATTGATGGAGGACGAGGAATGGGGAGAATGATCGGGAGAGAGAGCAAGGTTAAAATAAACCAATCTAGAGTTGAATTTCAAAGCACTTCATACTGTATATCATTCCGACGTTGCCCCCATATTTTTTATTCCAACACTGTGGTGGCAGGAAGTGGGAAGCAATATCCTATAGGAGGCTCAGGAAGCGTCCGCTCGACTCCATGGCTCGGAATACATCTCAGACTGAATTAAGTGTGTCCCTCTGCGAGAAACATATAGACTCAAAGCAGAGTTGATGTGTATTTGTTTCTGGGGGAGACTTGTTTTGCTCCCAGACCTTGCAATGACAATTCCTTTCTACGCCATTTACAATAAAGAGTGTTCTGTATCTGGATGTGTTCTCTACTTATGGAAAAAGTCAGGTTAATACTCACTGAAAAGCTTTTATCCGCATCTCAAGGTCTTCATTGTAGTAATTATTTTATGTTATTTTATTTTTTATTTAAATGGTGACAGTTATTGATTTTTCAGCGGTAGAAAACCAGAGTAGAATACAAATGCAGGGAAACAGGCGATCAATCAAGGAACACATTATCATTTTCTAAAACAGTTTAGCTTGACTCGAGAATCTTGTACTACTTACTAACTGTACTATGCTCTGGACTAAAAATCAAAGTACTGCAATTTAAAGGTTAAAAGAATAGTCGAGGGTTTTGGACACAAGTCACACAGCCACTATCAGGTCAACAACTTATTCTTAATAACTGATTATTAACAAAAATGAATTTGTGGAAACTGCAATTACAATATAGGTGACATTGTTATAATAATTAATTTTTTTCCTGAACCGATGAAAGGTCCCGTGACAGAGGATGTCGCATGTGTACAGATTGTAAAGCCCTCTGAGGCTAATTTGTGATTTTGGGCAATACAAAATAAATTGAATTGAATTGGATAATGCAAGAATTTGCATAAAAGCTGATTCATGTCCATGACTCTGTTGCCCGGTGCATGCTGGAAGGATTCTCTTCACACCGGCCAGGGGGTGTTACAATATACTCATATAAACTATAATTTTATGTTGACTCTAATAAGAATTTGCAATATATGTCCATCGCCAACTTAATTTAGTTAAAATGAATAATACTTGTTGAAACTCTTAAATGCTAAAATGAATCAATTTAGACCAAGAAAAAGGCAAATCTTCTGATTTCAATGCCAGAAATTATGTAATTTCAGCATACAGTATGGGAAAAGCCAATTGTTTTTAATGTCGCAGATGCTACAATTTTGGAAAGAAGTCTTGAAAATGAAAAAAAATAATCTGTGAGGGGCAGCACTTCAGTGCTGACTCACTGTGGATGCTTGCCACAATATTCCCCGAGATGGACAGCAGGTTGGGTGCTGATTACCGTGGAGCATATCTTCTGTCCCGTGTCCTCTCCCCAGAAAAAAAAAAAAAAGGGATGGAGAGAGAGAGAGAGAAAGCGTGAGAGAGAGAGGGAGAGAGCAAGCCAATCTATAACCTGTCACTGTCTCTCCCTTGATGGCGGGATGATGGATGACTGCATCTCCTCTAACAATACCAAAACACTCCCTGTGTGGGAGGCCTTTTGCACAGGGGCAAGGTAAGAACTTTGTGTGTGTCCGGGTTTGTGTGAGCAATAACCGTCTCAATCTATAACACTTTAACTGACAGCTGACATTGTGCCCTTACATGCATCATGTGACCCATCCTATTTAAAAATGCATTGGAAAGGAAAGACACAAATCCGATGGAACTGGTGTTCTTGCAGTGATTCTTTTTCTTCCTTTCTCGACAGTGTTCACTGGTTTAACCCAGAATGTTGCAGCTGCTCCATATACAACCCAAACTATTGCGGAACTCACAGGCCTTACAAATGATCCGTCTCAGTTTGTGTGATCTCCACAATATCCACACTCGCTGATGCGATGCATCTCGAATCAGAAAATCACCCCACAAAAATCAGAAATGATGAAAGCCTTCAGCGCTGCACAGTTGGCAGGGGGGTTGGAGGGGGGGGGTGGGAGAGGGGAGGGCTGCTGCCTCCCACTCCCTCTCTTGTTCAGTCTGCGGGACCTCCGCTGGGTCTCCAGCCTTTGCTTTTTTCTCCTTCCCTTCCTGTCATCATTCCTGACTCTCTTACTCGCTCTGTTGCTTTCCCTCCCTCAACCTTTTCTCTCTTACTCCCTCACCAAGTCTTTATACCTCCCCTATCCAGTTCTCGGTCTCTCCCAGGGGTTTAATTTATGGTTGTGGAGCTACAGAAACATCGGGATGACAACCCACGCTCTCCTCTGCTTTGTTAGCTTGCTTGCTAGCTTGCTGGCTGGCTTGCTGGCTGGCTCCCTGGCTGGCTGGGTGTGCAGAGCGGTTGTTCATGTGCACTGACTCCAAACAAAAATGTTTCTCTTCCCTTCCCATTTTTCCAGCCACAGTATTTTTCTCCATCAGACATGTGCGGGTGCTTATATGCCTCCCATTTGATGTTGAGCTACTCTCCATACAGATGCATTCAAAGATAGATAGTGCTCACTGTGGTATATTAGTGCTCTTCAGTGAGCATAAATGTTCATATTAACCGTAGCAAATTGAATACTGTGTGTTTGAGAGCACAATGGAAGGGGCTGTAGTCGAAGATGTTTATTGGGAATTATAAAGATAAACAGAGCAAAGATAGGAGACAAGAAGTACATAAAAAAGTAATAATCCAAAATATGTGTCCATATGGCGCAACCCCCAAAATAAAAATAGGTAAACAGACAATGTATTGGGCTCAATGGATAAGGAAAGATATCAGAATACTTAATGACCTATACTCAAAGAGGGTGTATAATAAATACGGCAGTGTCTTAAAGAGAATGCTCACTCCCATCAAAAAACAAACCCAAGAGAATTCTACCAAAAACTACCGATGATGATTCATGAAGCATCAAAGCAGTATGAGATAAGTCGTTGAGTAGATAACAGTCATTGCTAAATCCTTACGAAAGAGAAGAAGAGAAAACAACCTGGGTTTGTATGTGTAATGAATAAACATAGGATAGGATTCTTTCTGATAATGGGGTGTATATCAGAAAAGCCAGAGGCGAATTTACTCAGCAACTTAGGTCTAATTACAGTAAAGGCAGTGCACGTTGGAGATGCGGAACAGAACATGGTACATACAGTACATGCACACATCATGGGAATATCCCGCGGTCTCTCCCTTGTGAAAAAAATGTCTGGAATATCTATACGGTGGAACGGGTAGAATGTGAACTGCCCACATTTGCATTTAGAGTATTAACAATTGGCTTAATAATAACCTCTGTCCTGTTGATTCTAAGATGTAGGAGAGAGCCTCGTACTCCTACGCTGAACACGTGGAGAGAACACATGATGTACATTGTGCCATGAGAAAAGATGAAATAACAATAGGACTGCTTTAGTTGATGTGTATCTGGAGCGAGCAACCTAACCTTGACAAGAATCTGACAAACGACTGCCTTTCTTAGATCAATGTCTGTTTGGTGACCGAACAGGTGACGCTCAATGAGAAATAAGTCTGATTGTCAAGCTACTGGATTCGCCCTCTTTACAAAAGGAAGCAAATATAATAAAGACATGTATAAATATATACAGTATATATGATTGCAAACATTTGTAGATGGCAGATTGGCTGATTGCCAAATCCACATCGGGCAAATCTGGCTCATAATCCTGAGATTTTTCTTGGCTGGAGCCTCATAGGGAGCTCGTGAACGTGGAGCTGCCAAGTGACGGAAGCCATGGGTGGGTGTGTCCTCTGCCCTTCTTTTCTTTGTCTCCCGCTTGATGGAAACAACCCGGGCAAGGACACCCTAATGAAAATGAATTGAAACTAGTGCAGGTCTCAGCAAAGCCTCGAGCCCGGCGCCTGGACTGATCAAGGGGACTCCCGCCTACGTTGGCTGGAAACGTTGTGATTTCATAGTCAGTCAGTCACACATCCCACTGCCAGATGTATTATATAAACGGCGGTGGGTGTATACCATATGAGCCTCATTCATGAATGAGCACTTATTATGCATGACTTGGGAGGAATGGAGTAATCCCTCAAACACTGAGGGGAGGTCAACAGAAATAACGGGACAGAACAGAACCCTGGTGGAAAATATAAATGGGCACATATGGTGATTAAGGGTGTTGAGAGAGTATCAGCTTACTTGATGGAGAATTCACTGTAATAAGTGCTTTCTTTTTTTGCGTTCACCCAATTTCAGCCTGGCATCTCTCTTTTTTTTTTTTTTTTTTTCTTTTATAAACTATTTGATTTATTTTGATTCAAAGCAACAACTCTCTCCGCATTCGAGGGAAAGCTTGAGAGATACTTTCCACGGTGGCCTTTCAGCTGCCTCGTTTTGAAAAACCCACACGTTTCTGAAAAGCTTCGTACTTAAAGATTAAGATGAACTAGACAAGACGGGGGTTTCAACAATGCCCTCTGCTCCGGTTTGTTTGAGAGCCAGCGCGAGGATGGCAGTTTGAGACTGAATGATGGCGAGGAGCGAAATCTGAATTCAGGATGAGTGTCAGGTTAATATTCTCCTGCTCTCTGCCGCAACTATAATTCATTCTCCAATCGCGGCACGAAAAGAGACATGAAAGCCTTTTCCTTCCCTCTTCTCTGTTCTCATCAGTCGAAGCTTCTCACGCATCCTCTCGATTACCATCGCTCATCTTTTCCCTTTTGTTTCTCCCCTCGTGTCCCCATTCAATCCATTTTCATTTCCCCCCTCAGTTCCCTTTACAGATGCTTTCATTTCAACGCGATCTCTCAATCTTCCACAACCCCTATTCTGCACCCCGTCTCCGTCTTTTCACCAGCTCCCTGACAAGCTCTGTCTCACTTCCTCCACCTGTCTGTCATCTTCCTCCCTTCTTCTTTCAACCTCCCATTCTTTATTTTCCCTCCGACTGCTCCCCTCCCAGACCTTTTCCTCTTTTATTGGCATATTTTGTCTGTTTCTCTGCCTTTCTTTCGTTCTGTCAAATGCACACTCTGTCCCGCTTTCTCCCTCCATTCTCTCTGCGGACCAATTAACTTCTACAGCTTGATGTCTTTTCCAGGCCCCTACACACTCGGGGCGGACTGGACAGTTCAAGTGGTTCAAGGGCGGACACAGACACACAAGATAGATATAACAATGTGGCCTCGAAACCTATTGGAGTTTTTTAAAGTGTGTTTGCAAATCCTCATCTCCCTCTGAGAGCTTCACTGACCCACCAAAGAACCTTCTGCACGCTCCTTGGCGAGGGACCTCATTTATAACGACGCGTTTGGACTCATCTTCCTCCGAGCTCATCCCAGGGTCCCTTCCACAAAAACTGCTTGCTCTTTCAATTCAAAACAATGTAAACAAGCTGTGAGCGCTCTTTATTAGTGTACTGTGCAGTGGAATAATTGCCAAATGGAAAGGTCTGAGTTGAGAAAGGGGGCCCCAACACAGCAGAAATCGTTGTTGGTGGGAGGAAAAAAAATAAAAAGAATAAAATTCTCAGGGCACATTACACAACACAGCAGGGTACTGTCACATTTGCGTGCAGCTCATTTCTTTTGCAATACTGGCACTGACACTAAAAAACATCTGTGTGGCAGCCTCACACACAATGCCAGCCTCCCAATTTTCAAGAGACATTCAAGGCTTTAAAATAACAACCTTGAAAGGATAAATCCCTGCGCATGCACACAAGGATGGTAATGTGATCTTAAGAAGAAAAAAACAAATGGGTCTTACTTGTAATAATAACAAATAAACCACCTCAAGTGGAGATTTTGTCGTCGGTAATAAAACAGTGATTTTTGTTACAGTTTTTTAATCACACAAAAAGGCACAAAAAAACAACAGTTTTTGTCTTTCTTATAAACAGAAAGACATTGCAGAGAAAATTGTCGTAAAAGCTCCCAAAAGAAAAAGCACCTGATTGACAGTTCAAGCACTGAAGAGCCGTCTGTTCCTGAGCTCGCTCTCCACAGTCAGACTGCTACCTGCTGAACACAAATGACAGACTATCTACCATCCAAAATGTCAAAATCAGCTTGCGTTAGCGAGGAGAAGGCCGCGTGTCAATTAGCATTACCAGATAAAACGAGGCGATTCAGAGATGCTCAATAGATCTTGATTGGGGGTGAAAAACCAAAGCGGTAGGTGTATTGAAGATGTCACAATGTCAAACAAAAGAAGGGTGCGTCAAATTTGAACTGCCATTCTGAATTAAAAAGGGCCATCGGTGAAATGAATTGGGTAAGCCAGCAGTTGCGATGGCGCCATTAGCACATTGAGGGCGAGGGTGAAATTTGGTGAGGTATGCGTTCGCCCTGTAATCCAATCTCCTGCTTCATTGTCCGAAAATCAAGGCGATCATGTTTAAAAGAGGCTATGAATCATTCACTCTTCACCCAACATGGATGTGAAGACCCTCAAAAAGTCCGCTCGTTAAAGGCTACACTGCATCTGAATTGTAGTAACAGAGGAACCGGAGTTCCGTTTGACACTCAAATGTTGTTCTTCATTTCACAATTTGAGTCCTGGGGTTTGCTATAATGAAAATCTAAAGATTGGCGCTTTCTGTAAACCCCATGAAAAACCAAAACCAACAATAGGTTGGTGAATATTGGACCTCAGCCCCAAGCCCATTGGTTCATACTGAAGATGGAAATCTTTCAAAATGGGTCACTGATATACCATTTGATAACAATAAAATCATTGCCTAAAAGAGCTGAGCACGGTAGTTTTCCGCAAACGCTGCAAAAAAAGAGGACATAATTCAGATTAATACACATTTGGTGAACAATTGAGTATTTTTTTAAATGCGTAACAATGGTATTTAACGTGATAAAGGAAGAGGTCACCAGGTGAAACAACGCAGCTCAACGACGTGTTTCTGGACAACAACAACGCACTATGGCGCAGAGGAATAACATATATCAGGCTTTGGCTCCACACACACACTTATTAGAAGGGGCAGTTCATTGTTGGTGCTGCTCTTTGAATGGGATTTGTTGACAATAAGAAAAGTACAGAACATTGCCAGCCTAATCCTTTAAGGATCATAACTTTAACCTTGTAGTCAGTTTCATCCAGACTGGAGTTGAGCCAAAAAACAAAAACAAAACCCAAATATTGCTCTATTCTAACACTTTCTGACGAACAATGGCCAGAAATGATTACAGAGCCCTGTGGAAATGTGATGCTGCCGGCCCAAAACAAAGAAACATCAGCAATGGTATTTGTCTAATTCCTAATTCCAGTCACTTGATACCTCCTCAACCAACCGAGCCTCATACCCAACACAACACCAGAAACATACTGTACAATATCATCGCATTTCGTGCCGAGGCAGACGTCTGCAACAATAACAAACGGCTACTAGAGATCTGGAAAAATATCATCCAGAGGCCGGCAAACTTGTAATTCAAAAAGTCAGACTGTGAAGGAAACACCAAAGCTAATCTCTTCCAAATGCCTTGAGTCACGAAAGAGCCAAATCTATATTTAGTTTGAGAGTTTTAATTCCAGGCCCTGGTGTGATGTCACATCATCGATTTCCTCTTCGTGCCTCTCGAAGCAGACAAAGCTCCCAGAGCTATTGTTTGTTTGTTTATTTACTTTGGGCTTTTTTTTCACTTTCTTTTTTTTTTTTTTTGCTCGGTCATGATTGAAAAACACGAAAAAACAAAAAGATACATGGGGAGGGCAATCTCGCACGCACGCACGCACGCACGCACGCACGCGCGCACGCACGCACGCACGCACAGGCCATCAGCCTAATTACTAGCGACAGGGAGGGAGCTCAGGGAAACAGCTCCAGCCATGGCCACTTCCACTGTGGTGCACCGTTGGCAAAATGCCCTATTTCCGCATTTGAAACACACAAGCACACGCGTGTGTATGTTCATACACACCCGCACACATTAGCACATATTCTCACACACATGCTGCGCAGAAAACAGCACACAATACAGGCGTGTAGATGCAAACATGTGCAGAGACACACAGAACGGGAGAAAGACATTACACGGTTGGTAGTGCTATCATTTACGGTGATTCAGATCCATGGACAGAACCACATGTGCGGTAATAGAGATAAAACATTTGCGGTCTCTCTCTCTTTTCCATGACAACACACACACACACACACACACACACACACTGGAGAGATGCCAAGTCCCGGGGCACAGGCCTTCTGAATCCTTTAATTGGATGTGTGTTTTGACAGGCTAATCTCGAGAACAGGACACTGTCTGCCCACCAGAGTCTTTCTATATTCACTCGAATACCACAGAAATGCATCTTGAGTGACCAAAGTGACATATCTTCAGTTTAATAATCTCCTGTCATATCTGTGTGTCTCTCTTAGTCACATATATAGATACAGGACTTCCTACACATATCATCAAGAGGTCATCTGTAGTGTCGCATCTCTGGAGGGTCGCATCTCTGGAGCCATTACATTTACGTTTATTTATGGAATTAATTTAATGCTAGGGCTAGGCGATAATTTGGGATACACATTTACAATGCAAAACAATGTGGTTATTTCATATCAATAATTTATTTATTGAATTACCAGAAAACATGCTATTTCGTGATATATATCATTATCGAGACATTAAATTACCTATATTATTATAGATTTGGGCCATATCGCTCAGCTCTCTTTTTTTCATTGTTTATTGGTGGTTTTCACTGTTTATTAATTATTTAAAAAAATCTGTCCAAAAGACAATATAAGCTAATGTAGCAAAGAGTCAAGAGGTGGGTAAACTGTAAAGAAATACTATAAAAGTTGTAATTCAGAGGAGGGATGCAGCAGTAAAGGCCAGCAAGGTAAACCTTCTGGTCCTCAGCACTGTGACGCTCACACACACACAATTTATTTCCTGGCAAGAGCTTCACAGACTTCCAACTAGAGCACATCTGAGAGAAGTGACGTCCTTCCACTGCATTCAGCCGGTGACACAAAAAAGGTTTTTACAGACAGCCTGTGCTGGCACTGCGCAGATGTACCACACATCAAAGCTCCACCCAACATGCCTGTATACCCAGCATGCAAACTACAGCTAAACACACTAAACTGGACACGTTATCTGCACAATTATGCGTCAGTGTGCCTGATCCTCATTTTCTTTGACTTTGTCTTCATGTTTCCTGTCTTGTATCTACACCAACCCTCATATAAGTAACGGGACAATAAGTATGTCTGTTGGGGGATTTCCCGCACATTCTGCATGTTCTCTTCTCTTTGTTTATCTTAGCTGTAGCTCATGCTAATGAGCTGTTCCTCTTTGTTTTCTTCTGTTTTCAAAGTAAATTCCCAGAACAGCATGGGTCAAATTTTTTATTTATTGGCTCAAATAAAAATGACTGAAAGAGCAGCAAGAAATGGCTTTAAATGATAAAAAACAGACCAAATCTGCACTTTAACTTGCTTGTTTTAGGGTGTAGTTAGTCCTTAAGAAGGCATGCTGCTGCACAGTTTAGCACACTGTCATTTGGTGTTATTATGGAATAACAATGAAGAGAAAGAAAGGGGTCCAGAGAAAGAGATGCTTTTCCTCACAAATTGCCGATCCAGCTTTCATGACATCAGCATGTTATTTCACTTCCATTGTCAGAGACGGAGAAAAAAGAAGAGAGAACGAGAGCAGGAGATTTGGTTGCCAACTGTGGGGAGAAGATGCACTCTGAACAGTGACTGAATAAAAAGTGTGGAGATTTGGACGAGGATTTCGGCGTGCTGCTCCTTGCTGCATTAATTCAAAAGCTTTGCTCTGTTTACCGTGAATGCGCCCGACATTTTTTTTTCTGTGAAGCCTTTGTTGTGCTGTCTCGCAATCACAGCCGTGGGTGTCACACAGTAATTATCAAAAGTCAATATTGAAAAGATCATCATACAAATGGGTGTGCGCATTGAAGAGGGATGATGCTATACAAATTCAATTAACAGAATTTCTTTAAATAAAAATGTAACTGTCGTGGATGTCACTCATTTGGTTTTGACGAGCTGTTGAAACCTTTAACGGCCTTACCAATCAATCTTATTTGAAACCATTGAGCAATCACACATGCCGCAGGCAAGGCGGCAGCCTTTCCATTTGCAGTGACACGTCGTGGTCAAGCTGGTAATATAAGGTTGATGACCATGTAAAAAGGTTTGGACATTTTTGAGCGGATGTTTGTGGATTTGTGTCTAATTGAAATGCAACTGTGCTACCGGCAAATTGTCTCAGTTCTCCACCCCTTTTATCTCATACTCCCACAGTCCTCTCTGGCACTATTGGAAAGATGGCTGCTAATGTCCCACCCAGAGGAAAATACTTGGGAGGACAACTCCAATCTCACAGCTGGTGGGAAAACAACGCTTTTATCTGACTGAAATTGGTCAATTAGCTCCAAATAAAGTCAAACATTTCTCGACTTCCTCCAGGGTTTATGGATAAAGGAGTGAAAAGAGAAGAAGAGACCTTGATTTTCTTCATTTAGGACATGCGATGATTTTTAATTACCCAATGGAAGGAGTCTTTTATTGAGCTACACGGCTCCACACCGTCACCTGTCCTCTGTAATTGCGTGTCTTCACTCCTGAGGGGAGTTGGAGGGGAATGCAATTACATTGAGATCAATAGTCAAGAGTCGACGATGACACAGTAACGATTCATATTATATGCAGATTGATTCATTTCCAGGACATTGTTTAGTTTAATTTAATAGAAGTCTACAAGCTCTGGAGGGGGCATTTTCTCACATTCAGGGAGAAAGGCTATAAAGACAATTATATGGGCAGGTTTAATTGTCTGGGAACTATATGGACTGATTAAAACCACAGTAAGAGCAACATACTGTGGATTTTGGGTAATGCTGGAGCCTCGATGGATACTTACAAAGACAGTTAATTTTATCATTTTGAAGGCTTTACAAACAGGGCCTTACTGATGCTTGGAAAAAAGCATTTTAGGTTGAAGGATACTATCAGTAAAAGAGGCAGAGGAGGAGCCTGAAGCCATGCAAACAGCTCTGTGAGTCTGTAATGCCTAATGATATAACTATCTAATAGTTTTGTCTTCTTTATTCCATATTGGGCTAAATTTAAACCTGATGATGATGCTACATGAAAATAAAACCATCAATGTTTGCATGGTTATCAAACCAAAAGTTGGTCAGACTTTTCACGTGGAACCGCACAAGTGTCAGGGGATCACCAAAATTCTTAGGGTTCATCCTCTGGAGAGCATGAATCTCTGCACCAACATGTCGACCTCCTGGAGATTTTCTGCTAACCTGCTTGACCTTAATCTCCATGCGTGGTCGGGCCATGTGAAGCTACGTCTGAGGGAAAAGGCAACACACCTTCCAACATTCCTCGCTGTCCCACAGAGTTAAGGTGACGGAGTTGGGCCTTCGACTCAGAAGGCCACTGAGGTTATTATATAAGAGTGTCTACCGGTGACTTTACGTGCAAATAATCTGCAGATATACATTCTATGCGGCAGACAGTTGTGTCCCAGGCGTAACATAGCTACCGCTGAATGCTTTACTGACACCGCCAGTGCGCATTCAGAGCAGACAGCTATAGTAAAATGCCAAACTCACAAACAATGAAAATGGATGGTTCCTCCGAGTGGCTGAGCCATTTCACAATGACGCAGGGATAGAAGGGAGGGAGGGGGGGGGGGGGGGAAAAAACAGCAAGTGACAGAAACACAAAGGGAACAGTAGACATGTCGAAGTGAAACAATATGACTTGTCAGAGGTAGATGGAAGTTGCCTTGTGTGGCTTCAGGTTTTTATGAAGTGCGTGCCCCAGAGACTGGGACACCATTCCTCCCATGCCCAAAAGGAGATGGAACTTTAAGAAAAGGCAGTGACCGGCCACAAACTCACTGCAGAGAGCAGACCTCTGAGTCCCAGCAGATGACTGGAAAGGGTCTGTTTGTCAGAATGGGTTTTTCAGTCCAGGACCATTTCAGCCAAGCATCCATTACTGAATGCATGCAACATTAAACTGGCAGTAACCCAGCTGGTCATTTTCTCCATCTGAATGAGACATCAGAGAGAAAACCCTTTGAGGAAACGTACTCTGCAAAAGGTGCAGCATGATGAATGGAGCAATAATATTTGGCTTGGACCAATGTTTGGCCAAAACAGGGAGCTTGATTTCATTAGAATTGTTCAACAGCACTAAACTGCATCTGGTGGACTATTCTCTTTGTAAGATCCATTTAAAGAGCATTTTAAATGGAACGGGGAAACATTTAACAATAGTATCCTCTGTTAACCATTAAAGATTTATCTCGAAACAAGACCTGTTTATGAAAGCTCGATGGAATTTTGTGAAACAGAATATCTGTGGTTCTCTGCAAAAAAAAATGCAGCGAATATTTAGAAGTGTCGAGGATATTATTTTGCTTAAAGTTCCCCTCCAGACACATTTGCCCACCTCCACTGTCAGAGCAAGGTTAAGTAGTGTGCATCAGGAGGGAGGCATGGATCCCAAGAGTCCAGATACAGATTTTATGCCAATACGAGGGGTGAAGTGTGACTTAGGCAAGTGGTTTGTGAGGGCCCGCGTGCGTCTGGGGCATGTTTGCACATCTTCGACACATCCTTGTTTTGCTGTCTCCGTCTTCTGCCAGGGCTAAATCACAGTGATCTCACCACTCTTGTCATGAGTGGAGAGCGAAAACCACTAGCTATCGACGGAGGCGCCGAGGATAGAGGCGGGAGCCAGGAGCTCTAGACTCTTTATCCATTCCCCCACCTCTTGAATGGAGGGCGTTCGGCAGAGTGGAGTGTTTGGAACTCCCGAGCCATTTACATAGGGGCTTTTTATTCCACCAACAATCAGAATAAGAGCTCGGTGACAATAGAGATGCCCCGAACACCTCATATTGTCTCGTTCTGAATACAATTTGACTGACTCAGTTAACGCATGAGAAAACAAATTACTTCTCAGGTCAAATTAAAGATCCACTCTTCAATTTCCATCCACATTATACAACAAAAATGGAAGCTTTCAAATGTTACACTGCTCAGAGTACAGACATGTTTTCCCAGCCAAAGTACAAAGACTCCACACTGCCAATGTAGGACACTCACTGTCTTTCATTCTGAATGTTTCTGTAGCTCTGATCTCTGTTTCTCTGTGGCTGTCATCGCACTGTTTGTTTACTTCATTTTTATTTAATTCATTTTGTATCTGCTGCCTCTCCTCGTGCTCATTTTAAACTGATTTAACACACAGATTGATGAGAATGTTATCAAGAAATCTTGACTAAAGCATTGACGTTTTGTTGAGTTATGGACTCGTTGTTACACTGTCCACATGTACTAAAAATTTACCTGTATGGGTCCATAGAATATATAAATACAAATTGTGACAGCAGTGTGAGGCAAGGACTCTGTAAAGATTGGTCCCTGGTGGGAAGCTGCTATGTTTGTACGGGGGCTACTACTTGTGCAGGTGGGGGAGCTCGATGGCAGGTAAAATCCAAGCCGTCAGTCTCAGTTACCCGAGATGCTCTCACTGTTTTCTGTCTGTGCAGTTGGCTGAAGTCAGACACAAGGTGTCTAAGGAGTTGTTCTGTCCATCTGAACTTTGGTCCACCGCCTTAAAAATGCACAAGAGTAATATTCATTCTGCAGTTCCGATTAACAGGCTCTGACAGCTCTTCTTGCAAATCTTTGCACAGTTGCTTGAGAAAGTGACACTTCAATTTTTGTAGCTTACTCTGACAAAAACACCATTATGATACAGACAGCTAATAAGTCAGAGCAGAACACTCTAGTAGAATGAATATTTTTTTTACAATGACATTGAACTCACCAGGTGCAGGGAGCTCACTTTCCAACATAGACGTACACACCTCATCTTCTCTCAACTTCTGGTCCGTGTCATGTCCTCCACAACACACAGTCTCCACAATCAGTACCTTTACATGCACACTAGTGTTCCTCTTATCCTGGTAATAATCATATTTGAGACAACTTTTGTGATATCATATTATTATAAGCACATAACAGAAGACATAACTATCTGACCAGTTGCCATGACTATTATAACAGTAAGTATACCGCCTGACTCAGTATAGCAGTTGTGAGTCATTTTGGAACATTAGGGACCATCTGCTTATTCATGTACATATGATTTGTACGCAGCGGTGTGACCAAATAAATTGCATGGGCCAAAGAATAAGTGGTATCCACAAGTTTCCTTAACAGATTGTCCCCATATGTCTGCACTAAACACCTGATCCTGAGAGGTGTTTTGCAATTTGAGCAGCGGGTTTGTTTAACAATGATATTATAAAGTACATTGGATGTCTGGCATTAATTACAAAAAATGTACTCATCCTCAACCGCTGCTGGTTGCACTCTAGGCGACCGCCTAGCTGGCATAGGCTTAATAACGGCCCCACATGGTAATCTCGGTAATTAATCACCACACCACTACTGCCCTATTATGCTTATTTCAGTAGATTGCCAAGGAGTTGATAATCAGGCATCTCTCACGGTATATATATTCCCACAACGCATTAAGCCTCAGTTATACTGCCTGCAAGGACGGTCACGTGGACATGAGCCGACGAGGAAACGTTTGGATCTTTTATACACCGCGTGGGTTTCTCCTCCCAACAAACAGACATGCTCAAATCTCGTGAAAGTCCTCAACTTTCTTTTCCCATCTAAGTCTGCATAGCTAGCAACAGATGAAGCTTAACTCAGGTGTTGGACTGTGAGCTGATGTGAGCCTTTTGCAAAGGAAAGACAGAAAGTCTGGTATGACCGGCAGACATGTGACAGAAAGTCCTTGTGTCTCACTTTTCATTGCTGCCAGATTCTATAGAATGCCAAAAACTATATGTGTATAGAGCATCAAAAGATAGACAGAAAGAGAGAGACTGCTGAGAGCTGTCAAGAGCAAGACTGCAGATATTTTACAGTATCTTGGTCGGGGTGGTGACTATGGAGGAAAAGGCCTCCTAGACTGGTGCCAGACCAGGTTTACTTCCATGTCTTCCAGGAAGTCACTTCCCTCTTCACTGAAAATCCTGGCATAAACCTCGTCATACCCCCGAAGTATGGTCGATGAATCCGGCAAACAGCCTTATGGCGTTCCACAGTGGGTACTGGCAAGTTCCAGAGTCGGTATTCATGCAGGCCTTACAAGGTGTGTTCACAGCACACCAGCTGGACTCTTCCACTTTACAGAGATGCACTGGGAAGCAGAGAGGTAAAGCTACATGTGTGGATAAGAGTGAGATGTGTCGGGAACTGTGAAGCAGTCCCCCCTTTTAGCTTTGCTAAAAGGGGGGACGGGGGTACTTTATCCTCAAAGACTGGCTGGCTAGTACTGGCAGTGTGTTTGCCCCACTTTGTGAACATCACTGTTCCTTTACCAGAGAAACAGAAAAACCTGTCACCTGTCACCTGGACTCAAATCAAAACACTGACGCCGTTACTGTTGTCCTCCCCAATCCACAGCAGTACATGTGTGGCTATCTTGGTTGTCCTAGGGATCGCCTCTTTCCTACAGCACTTGCCGATGCTGTACCCTTTTGTACCCAGCACTAGCACAGCTGAGAGCTAAGTGAAAACATAGTCGAGTGTTCGTGCCTATAATCGATAAAAAAAAAAAAAGATTCTGGGTTGTGGAACGCAGTTGCAACCCTGTGTTTGTGGATCTGCCGGCAAACATTGACGTTTGTGACACCACAAACCTTTGACGAAGAAATTCTGTCTGTGCTGTTTGTTTGTATCGAGTGAGGGGACAGTCAGGATGCCCTCTGAATGAGAAAACCCAGCTCTTGCGGGGCTTCAAAAAGCTCCTTTTATTCCCCCTTTATGAGAACCAAAATACAGGAACATATGAATTGGGAGATGAGGTCAATGCCAGCCACCGTCCTGCCAGTATATCCAATGTTTCTCCTCACAGTCTATGAGTGTGTGTGCATGTGTGTGTGTGTGAGTGAGAGTGTATGTGTGTGCATGGCTCTAGTTGCTATGGTTATGCCTTTCTCTGAATCAGTCTGCAGGCGGATAAATAATGCACACTAATGCTGGCGGGGTGACAGCACTGCAGCAAGCTGTTGCTCACCTCAGCTCCGCTCTGGAAACACTCACAAATACAGACATAAATATGCTAATGTACGCGTGCAGAAACATGGATGCCTGGATACATGTTACCATGCTTATAATATGAATAAAGCGCACAACCACAAGCAAGGTTCTTTATATATATATATATATATATATATATATATATATATATATCATCGCTGAGATTGACTGAACAAAAGCTGCCAGGCTGTCATGCCTGTTCCAATAGAGTGAGATATCAAAGCTTGTTTTGACATAACCCTGTTTAGTGAAGCAGGTGAATAAACTTTGATGGACTGATGTCAATACCTTCCCCACTGCTGGGTGGTCTTAAAAGGTCTCAATCAGCCTCTTCAGAGATTGCTGCAAATGCTCAACGTGTGATTTGAAGCCAAATGTTGAAGCAAACAGCATCAATGCAGCAGAGTAATATCTTTATGTGAGTGGTCCAGGGTGAATGTAGGTACAGCCTGCTATTTCTCTGAGCCGTCACTCACAAAGAGTCCACTGGACGGGATGTTCACTTTGGTCTACATTATTTGTTTGTTTAGGCGCAAGTCGACATTTCACAATCCCAAGGGAGAGATCTTTTTGGCGAAGAGGCGAAATGTCCTTCTGGGTAATGTATGAAATCACTGACAACTGACAAAGAGGTAGATGGGGCAAGTTGATGAAAGGTGCGCACACACGGCGTTGACACAGGGACATGGTGTTCTTTCACGCTGGAGGGAGCAAATCGTTGCATTGAAATATCTCAATGTAACGTTACTTGTCAAAGTCCATATATGCATTTTACATCCTGTATTGATACATATTTCACATCTTATTTTTCTCACCTTTTGGTTTTCGGTTATCACCCAAGACCGAGCTCTTCGTGGAGCAAAGAAAATACATGTGAAGGCAGGTGACAGGAGAAGAATGCATCTCACTTGGGCAGTTTTGGAATTAATGTATACCTTTCCTTTACTATCAAAGGGGAAATTTATTTTTCCATCTCCACGTGGAAACTGGTGGAGAGTGAACAACAAAGAAAGGGTACCGAATGTAGAATAATCTTTGATTTTTTAAAATGTATTACTCACTCAATATCTGGCTAGAAGAGCTCCTTTTATAGACGTGATAACAAAGAGCTGATAGATGTGATGTGGAGAATAAAGTACAAGGAACAGACGACAATGGGAGACAAAATAGAAACAGGGAGATGGAGAGTTCTTTATGTTCTTTACTGAATGCCTGGATGAGCCATTGTTCATAAATCTGTCTTGATATATGGAGAAAGAAACATTGTACTTCTACTGCAATAAGATAAGGAGTGCTATTTTTACCGTGTATTTGTTCACGTCAGACTCCCGGCTCACATGGTACAGCTGACACTGATAGGAAATCAAAGCTTTCAAAACCAAAAGGAAATTGAAAAATGAATAAATAATGCGTTCTGATATTTCAATGTCGAAAACACTTTCATGGTAAAGGAATTTAAATCCTCTCTCACTCAAATGTTAAAACTTGTTATAAATCACCTTTTTGCACTCTGTATAGACAAGGGATGAATGCAAAACATCAATGCAATTCCATGGTTGTAATAGAACTGGCTGCAGAGAGGCCTCGCACGGAAATTTTATAGGAACTTGTTTTATGAACTTCTATAACCTTCAAATAAAAAAAAAGAAAAAAGAAAGAAAAAGAAATAGCCGCAAGAAGGCAATAACAGCAGGAGAGCAGGTTGGCTCCTGAGAAAAAAAAAACTGAATATAAAAGTGCAATAAGCCACAATTATCAGAGTCCTCTGTTGCCAGTCAAAGTAAATCTAATTTATCTAGCCTGCCTGCGACACTGTTTGACAATGAGGAGATCTGAGGGGAGAATATTGTCTCATGATCCAGACTGTAGAATGACCAACACACCAAATGGCATTATATTTGATAAAGAATCGGTCATATTCTATATTTCTGTAATAGTCAACAAAACCTAATAAAAAAAAACAACCCTACCAATGAACTGATCCCACTAACAAGTATTGTCTCCATAGTCTGATAAGTCTTCTTCCTCTGTGCCACAGAGCTCCATTTTTGTCTAAAAACCATTACAAAACAATCAATGAGCCCAACAACATTTTCCTTCAACACGATAAACATGGGCACACTGTTTTATATAAATTCCCCACACACTGCCACTGCCGGAAATATGTACTACAGCCCCACATCCGCCATTCATAACACTATGGTTCATCTGCTGGAGTCATCTTTGGCAACTTAAGAAATATAATTATAATAATGGAATGGCCTGGTATGACCCTTGATGAACAATAAAGAGAGGGCCACTAGCAATAATATTTAACATACTAAAAGCCTGTTGTTCCTTTTGTACTCTGATTGCACTCATGTCAAAGGCTGAGGATATCTCACCCAAACTGAAAGAGCATGAAGAAGTGGAAAGAGGGGGAATGAATAGTGCAATAGATTAGCAAATTTCCAGAGATTGAGTCCCATCACTGTCAAAGTTATTCAGATTTTGAATCGCAGTGACGCAACCAAGAAAAAGACACATTTGACACTTCAAATGACTCGAGACCCAAGCTTGAAGAAACACATTAACCAGTTTACTCTCACAACGACTCGCCATCTATTTCCCTCCCATCAAACCAATCTCCCAGCCCGTAACATCTTTTGTCTTATGTTATGAACACTAAGTTCCCATTTCATTGTCATCCACCACAATTAAATCCAGGATCTGAAGGCCTCAAAGATCCATAATGCTGTGCTTTTTCATTAGTATTCATGATTGCTAATTTTAGATGAATTGCCGTATTGATTTCCCTATTGGTTCTGCTGGCTGGTCACTGAGTCACGCACTGAGCAAATGATTCACTGCCACCCTATTTATTTAATAATCTGAATTTAATTTCAAATGATGTGCTAGTCACATTGTGATCTTGCGTTGATGAATGAGATGAGATAAAGGAGAAGGTCATAAATAGTATGGGATCTATGTTTGGTAGTTAATACAGATTTATCTGGAATGGTGCAGCAAGAAGTGGCACCTGCCATCCCCTGTCTTAAATAAGTCCAAATTTAGTAGTCGTAATCAGTCCCTTAGGAAAAGGACACAAACAGAAGAAAAAAAATAATCAACCAAAATCACTTCAGGCTTTGACAAACAAGAACCCACAGAAGCTCTAAATTTGGGTGCAGTTGAGTGCACTCAGAGAGGATAATTATCTTCATCTGGGCCTTTTTTTTTCTTCTTGTTTTCATCACCACTGTGATTGTTTGTGCTCCCAATTTCATCACTCCACTGCTGAACTTCCGTATAGAACTGCAGCAGCTCTACTCTCGGATACACATTTTAAGGCTAAAGTAAACTACAGATACACATCTTAAAAACAGCTGTTATGACAATAGCAGCCGAATAGTGACTCTTTTTAAAGCATTTTTCACACACTTTATTGTTCAGCGCTTGACTAGTTGGCAGCTCTGTATTGTGTTCGTGTCATCATATCAGAAGAATAGATTGATGGGATTCCTTTGCTTCATATTGAAAGCAGTGTTGACATGTTTTCCTTGTTAAAATGCTCAAGTGATTTATATTTATGAATGTGAAATTAACCATGGGGAAATGGCAGCAGATATTCTGGTGTGTGTGAATGTGGCTTACTATGTAAATGTGGATTTAATTGACTCCCCCTAACAGTAGATGCACTGCTATGTCTACTGCCTGCGCTGACACTGTTCCACAGTTTACAATGCATGCTGGAAAATATTCACTCCTCCAAAAAAATATCCATATATCTGATCTATAATAAGAATATTAACATTTTAGAGGTGTTTACTTACTAGTGGTTCATTTCAAAGACCATAAGGGCCAATATAACAATACTAGCAAATTAATTTAACTATCACAGCATTGGGTTGCATATTGGGTTGGGCAGTGGGACCAATATATCGGCTACCGGCCATTGAGTAGATCAGCAGTTGTTTTTTTGGGGCAGATTTTCTGTGATTTTTCTCATTTTATTTTGTCTGCCTCCGAAGAACAAGGGAGATGAGCTCCTCAGCGGGCATAGCGAGAGACAGCGGGGGAAAAACAGCATGTGGAGCCAGCATATTTTCACATCTAACTCTGTAAATTAGGGGTTCACTGCGACCAAACCATAGTCGGTGATTGTTGGGACAGTGGAAAGATTAAGCAAAATGCTTTTTGGTGAGTTTTATTTTGTTTCTGTGAGTTTGAATGAAGGGTGTTTACGATGAGTTAACAAGGCAATTACACACCAGAGTGAATATATCGTCAATCATCGGTTGTTGGGCATCCACCAACCCTATTGCATATAGATATGCATACTAAAAGGAATTGCCAAGTTCACAATACTTAATATAAGAAATAATGCTGCTAAACTTTCAGGCTTCATTGTAGGATACAAATTAGAGACTGAGAACATGCTGGGCAAATGAACATTTAAGAAAAATTGAAACAAAAAAACCCACCAAAATATGTAACTACACACTGGTTACACGATCGGCACACCAAAGTGGGATAATATTTTCCATTTGTGTGGGCAACCATCACAGGTGGCTCGTACACACACCTGTAACTCTGTCTTCTTTAATAAATCAGATGCCCCACCTAGTGACCCCGTACTTCACCAAAACCAGACACATGTCCCCGCTCTTCTACATTGCTAATAGATGTAATTATTAATGTCGATAAACCAATCATTGTCAATCCCCATCAGCCCTTGTAGCATAGAAGGCTCTAGTTCAGGTACTGCATTAATTCCCCACACTAATCCCAGGCTTTGTGTGGATACAGTGCTCAGTTCTTATCTAAACATTCTTGTCAAACGGGATTTGTCTATGCTACAATGTGTTGACAATCTCCATGTTGTTTCTACAGTAGATGATTGATAGCGAGGGTACAAGCAGAACTGATCACTTTTTTTCAGAAATCAGATAACAATGGAGCCAAGAGCCAAACAGTCAGTCGATGTGTTAGTTGGAGAAAAAGATCTGGGTAAAAGAAAACGTCCAATTTAGGGGCCATTAATGAAGAAAAAGCGTTTCCTTAGCTTTATATGCATAATTTCTGTGCTTCGGCTGGAGACTTGTCTTTCTGCCCACAGAGCTGCTCCGCCATTACAGCACTGAGTGCATCTCAGACTTAGACACAGATCCACGCTGGCAGCATTTTTAACAGATGTCCCGCTGCCTAATGTGAAGTAACTTCACTCGAGGCTTTTGTACCCAAATTGCAAAACTGATGTGATGCACTACATTTCACTTGAACCAGTAGTGTCTCTCAGGTGAACTGTTGTGCTGTGGAAATAGGCCACACAATAAAGCTCAAAGTGAAATAGCATGCAGCTTAAAATATAACTGCAAAACATATTTTTCTTGCCTTGGTTGATGCGCTGCAGTGTCTCCTGGGCCCCCCCCGAAAAAGATTTCTCCTCGGCTGTGTAAAGCCCCATCTAAATTCAACAGAAAATATAAACACATGTAATGGTATTCTTTCAAAACAGCAGCATAAAAACAGC